>CH003131.1:104164-118502 GCA_000149265.1 Ciona savignyi
ATTCAAGTGCCTTGCCCAAGGCACAACCGACTAGCTAGCAACCAGTTTTGTACCTGCAACCTTTCGATTAAAAGGTAACGTCGTAACCCACCACGCTATTCGGTTTTTAATTGGAACATATTATAATGTCTAGTTGTTGTTGTATAAAAATATAAGACATTAAATGTTAATTGATATTAATGGCAAAATTGTTATAAATGGAAAAAGTGGGTTAAAGTAAATGTTATCAAATGTTAAATGAAAGTAAAAATGAATGTGCAACACCACAAGATATAATACAGGCTACCACTATATTAGAGTTATTAACTTGTATCTAAAGTCTAGTTGCTTGGTATACCAAGCACATTAGTACAAAGTTAAAGATGTGTATAACATTGGCACATAATACCAAGACTCGAAACAAATTTGGAACAAAACAAGATTTAAAGAACCAAAAGTAAAAAGTCCATGCCAAGGATAGAAACATAAAGTTCGTTGTCAAGTTTGAAATAAAAGAATGGTGAATCATGCATCAAAATCATGTTGTATTGGCTGGATATGTGGTAGGTTAGATATGTAGTTTATTGGTTGGATATGCAGTTAGAAACAAATGCTTTGTATTAAAAATTCCCGGTAATTTGTGGTAAATCGTGACGTAATGGTTGATGTAACAATTGGAACATTCATTAGGAAATAAACATTGGTGGCTGTGGAAGGATTACGTTGCAGACATCTATACTGAAATTTCCTTGTCATTTATAATGAAATGTGAAAATTGTTATTTTAATATGTTAGTCAATGTGTGTTTCATAAGGTTAAGAAAAACAAACAATAAAATAAATTGTTTGTTGGCAAAATTTTGGGATTTTTGGCTAAATTTCTCTAAGTAGTTTTAGTGAGTTATATGACTTTAAACCCTTCAATAGAGTTAGCACCGCATGCATTAGTAAGCACGAAGTAATAAAACAACAGACTTGGGATATTGCGGTGTGATCTTCTTCATTCAAAACTACCTGAATGGAATTTGTAGTTAACCACAACACAGAAAAACGACAAAATTAGTGGTTTTTTAAATTTTATTTTTTAAATCTAATTAAACTTACCGCACTAATTAGTCGAACACCAAAAGCAAAAGAAATTTTGAGCATAAATTAATTTAAGCAGCAAAAGGAGTATGAAAATTAATTTTTATGTGTATGAATAAATATCCAAAAAAAATATCTCAATATAAAATTTTAAAACTTAAATTCTTCATTCATATTACAGGTTAGTAACTGATTTATAAAGAATTCCACTTAAAATAAATCTCCAGAAATAAAAACACCAACAACTACTTTTATTACAAGTTTCAACGAGTTATTTCAGTCATTTGTTCAGATTCATATTCGAATGATTCCCCATATATATGCCAGTATAATAAACTTGTATACAATAGCCTATATCCAATGTCATATTTCATTATAAATTATAGTAGGACACTCACGGTTATTAAAATATTACAATATCGCATGTCCATGGTATGTCAGTGCAAACACATCGAATCATTTCAAAAAATGGAATTGTGACTAATACAACAATCTGTAATAGCTCCAGCAACTCGACTGTGAGCATGAGGTATCTTACGATACCCGTGGATAAAGCCTGGCTTCCCACCCACGAGGATATAAATAAACCAACCATCCACACACTATAATAGCTCCAGCAACTCGACTGTGGACATGAGGTGTCTTACGATACCCGTGGATAAAGCCTGGCTTCCTACCCATGAAAATAAAAATGAACCAACCATTTACACACTGCAATAGCTCCAGCAACTTGACTGTGGGCATGAGGTGTGTTACGATACCCGTGGATAAGGCTTGACTTTCCATCTACAAGGATATAAATGAAACAACCATCCACACACTGCAATAGCTTCAGCAACTCAACTGGGAGAATAATTTGATACAGGATGTTACATTTATTTTCCCATACATTGTACCATACACATGAATTGATATCATTATGGACTGATCAATAACCGACTGCGAATAATAACAATGGTGGACAAAAAGTTTGTTAACGAAATATTTGTGTGTATGGGACAATCAATTTAACATCCTGTATTTTCTCATGCCTTCAGTCGAGTTGCTGAAGCTATTGCAGTGTGTGAATGGTTATTTATTTATATCCTTGTGGATAGAAAGCTTTAATAACTGGTACAAAAAGGCAACTTATGCCCACAGAATATTAACTGAATATTAGAAGCAAAAAAACAAGCAAAATCGCTGATTTTAGATATTTTTTTTACCGAGCTAAGTTTTGAACCCATGATGGGCTGGTAACCAGGCCGTTTTTGTGTATGAGTTCGGCCACACGACCGATTTCAGATATTTGTTAAATGATAAAAATATGATATAACACCCCACTATAAGTGGTTGCCCAGGATAAAGGTTTCAAGTCAAACAAACAAAATCTCGTATCAACCCACCACAACACACAATGTGTTACCCGGTAGCTAGTGTAGTTTCCATTCTATTGTGCAAACCAATATTAACACAAGGATAACTACAGTAGTTTTTTAGTCATAATACTTTTAAAAACCAGTTTTATTGAGAAAAAAAAGAGAGTTAGTTTTAATTTCAAAAATGTAATTTCTATTTATTAGAAATTAAACTCAATTACAAAAATTACTTCCCAAATTATTACCACATTTGCAAACACAAAATAGAATTAAGCTTACCCTGTATTCCGAATTTCGATTTTTCCTCGGTGCACTTCCACTAGGGCCCGCTACAGAGTTTTCTCCCAACATTCTTACCAAAACCTGGAATTTATGATTTTTGTTGCAAAAAAAACAAAATCGATTTTGGGTGAAAATCATAAAATGAAAAGCAAAGACTTTGATACTTAAACATGCAGTGATTGAAGCGTATTTAAATATATTGAACAAAAGGATCTTTTATTATTTAAAAAAAAAAGATTTGCACAGAATGTGGGTGGAAAAGACATAGAATATTATCACACGGATAGGTTGCCATAGTTATTGCAGTGCATTGCGTATTGCAGTAAGTTGTGTATTTTATTGTATTATGTATTGCAGTGTATTAACATCCACCCATTAACATAACTCACAGAGTAATCCCTGAAAAACATTCTCACACCGACAGCCATCGACCACAGAAGCAGGAAGACACCTGAGGGTTCCACGAACACCGACCACTTTAACCCCGGGTACAGCAGTAGTTGGTGGGGGGTGGTGCAGTTGGTGCGTATGATCGGCGTGAGACCAAATAATCTGGGGTCGGATGGTATGAGGTTGGATACCGATGTTTGGGATATGATAGTTATGTTTATACCCGTGGATGGAAAAACCAAGGGGGCTAACACACGGGCAATCGTCAGATCACCTCGCACCCACCGTCGGGTTACCAGAGCTATTGCAGTGTGTTGTGTATGATATACACGTTTCTTCAATTTGGTAGAACCCAATAATCCGCTGGGTTCAGGCAATGTCAGTTAAGTGCCTTGCCCAATCACACAACCGACTAGCTAGTGACCAGTTTCGAACCACCAACCTTTCAGCTGAAAGGCGAGGTGCTAATCCCACCAAGCTATACAGTCAAACAAATTTGCAGCAGTACCCTGTTAGATCGTATAAACTTATGCAATGATTAGTAAACTTAAAAAAAGGACACAACCAAGTAGCTCCCAGTTGGTTTCGATCCCCCAACCCTTAGCTACGACATGGAACATAAGTTTACCTCGTGTAAATGGATTCCTTTGGAATGAGGTCTTGGATGTGCTGGATTTGGTAAAGATATAACATCAGAAGTTGAAAGCTTGCAATTGCGCAGAGAAATGCTCTGTGATTGACATTTATGGTTGGTTCGGATTCGCGTGTGGGTTATTACATACAATACAAGGCTTGTAGTACACAGTGAATACATCTGATGGTAAAGAAAGACACCACAAAACTTATTCGCCTCATCAGCTTTAGTTTAATAAGGTTTTCTAGGCAGACCACTTGCTAAACATGCGAGATATAGCAGTGTGTTGTATATAATCCACATGTTTCTTCAATTTAGTGGAACTCATCATTCCACTTGATTAAGACAATGTCCGTTAAGTGCCTACAACCTACTAAGTAGCGACGAGTTTCAAACCTGCAACCCTTCAGCTAAAAGGCAATTCACTAACCGATCAGACTAATTGGTAAAATTAAGCAAATACAAATATGAGGAAAACTGAACTGAGGAATCATCTGAAGTATGGTGGCTAAGTACTTTGTTGGTATTATTAGACAGCAGAGCCAAAATAATTCGAGGACAGAACCCAAATAACCCAGCAGTATCATATGGATATGAAATTATTACGCAGCAATGATTATAAAATAAGCCATATTAAATGGATGGGGATTTACCACACAGTAATGAAATAAAATAAGCCATTTAACATTCAACATATTCTTTAATATTACACTAACATTGAGTAATAATGCACATGGGGTTTGATTTGGTAGTTTTGTTCAAAATTTGTTTATTAATTCCAAACAAGACCGTATGCCTCTATGGAATGACAAGCAACACACTAAGCACATGAAGTCCCTACTGACCTGAGCAACGCAACAGCTGGAGTGAGTAGTTTGACATGGAACGCCCACATCATTGCAAGTATTATGAAGCTGATAAGATAGATGCTGGATACAACACTCGGGTAAGCTGTCCCTGCCACCACCAGGAATATAAACGTTGAGACCAATATAAATCCGTTTAAAGTTTTCTCATTCGAAACTTCCTTTCGAAGTTGAGTTAAACTTTTCTCTGTTGTTTGTTGTTGTTCATGTTGCTGGTAGTAAACTGCAAAGTATGGAGATTTTATAAATTTTGTTTGATCATTATTGTTTATTCACTTAGGTTTGGTGGCCACGTCCGATATATTTATCAAATTATATCTTTTTTCTTTCAAATGAAGTGTTTTAACGACTGTTCGTTTTTGCGTCGTTTCCCGTTTCTGTGCTGTGATTTGCTTTCTTTGCCATTGTTTAATACTGGGGCAAAAAATGAATAAATTAAATTAAACTATTATACTGAAGTCGTGAATTGTGTGCATCTAAAAAACATGGAGTTCTGTGATCTTATTAGTTGCACTGAATGTTAAAACCTTTATAAATTACCATTCAACTGTAAACAATTAATCAAATTTTGTAAAATACTGCATTACACGAAGATCTAAAAGAAAGCAAAGCAGTTTTTATCAGTAAAAAATAGTCTGTGCACTCTTGGAGCTTGGATGGATAATTAGATTAGGATATGGGATAGGATATTAATGTTCATCTCCATGAATGGGAAAACATAAGGGCGTTATCACACGGGCAATCAATAAATCACCTTGCGCCCATCGTTGGGTTACCGGGACTATTGCAGTCAGTGTGTTGAGTATAATTTGCACACCTACAGTTTGATAGGGCCAATTATTTCACTAAGTTCAGGCAACGTCCATTAAATGCCTTCGGTCGGACGATTGACACTCACCGTCAGATTTGTTGATAAGGATCATGGTTAGAATGGATATGATGAAGGTTACAACATCAGGTAATAATAGTCGGCATATGTTCAAGGCGTCCATGTTATCCAACCTGTGAAATATATTGTGAATTATAACTTAAAAATAAGGTGTTTAGTGGATTGACCAAAAAATGATTTAAAATTCAAGATAAAAAACAACTTGTTTTAAATTTTAATCAAACATTTGTAGAATATGAAGGAAATACCTCTGGAACCCAACGTAACGAGCTGTGCTTTCTGCGAAGGAACCTGTCGATAAAATTGTGTTTAAATGTAAAATAATCGATAAGTACAACTTGTTTGGTACGGTGGAATCATGTTAGTGCCGGTGATTTTAAATTAAAAGTTTGATCCCACAATAGGCCACTACACTTCTAATGTTTTTTATAGTTTTTTTTATACTTTATAATGTTTTTTATAGAAATAATTTTTATATTAAGTTTTATTTTATAATTTTATTTTATATAAATAATTTTTTTTATACTAACAATTTAAATAAAATTATATAAAAAAACAAGTAATTTAGAGAAGAAAATTTTATTCAATTCAGAATATGAGTTTCAAACAAACAAGTAGAGACTCACAAGGTTCTCCTAATAAACTCCCATATGGTTTGTTCACAGCTAGTGCAATCTGAAACCCGCCATGCGCTGCAACAAACATCCCAGAGAAAAATAAAACAACGAAACAATATCTTCGCCATGATCCTGTGATAATAACCATTGTTATGATTCTGTAATAATTAGTTCAGTTTATTCATTTTATGCTCCAGTATAAAGCGCGACTAGTACTGAGGGGGAGCCGGCTTTAGTAGAAGGTGTGGCCCGAAAGCGTGGACCAGAGTGAAAAAAGAAAAAACTTCTAAAATAAAATAACCAATGTTATAATCCTATGTGTAATAATAACCAATATTATGATCCTGTTTGCAATAATAACCATTGTTGTAATCTTGTATGCAATAATAACGATTATTATAATCATGTGTGCAATAATAACCATTTTTATGATCCTGTTTGTAATAATAATAAATGTTATATGAAGACGAGAACCTTGGTTTAAACCACTAACACCCACTAGATTGTCACCAACAACATAACATTATGACAATATGTTAGATGATATGTAGAACATATTAGTCATTATTACAAAAACAATTAGAAAAATATAAAGTTATGGAATTTTTATTACAGGAATTTAAATATTTGAGTAAAATAATCTTTGGCAGCACTAAGTGTAGCCCCATGGACCCTAAAGAAATTCTAATATGCATCAAAACAAAAAGTGACTCACGCATGTATACCCCTCCAATTCTGGGTGAGTAGGGCATGGTTATCAGGAACAAACAATAAAACGCGGATAGTCCATTGAAACGAAGGATAACACCTAAATATGTTGAATTGTTAGATGGGTGGGTATAGTTGAACATATTGCATACTTGTTATGGGACAGGCAGGTATAGTTGTAAACGTTAAATTGTTGGATGGGACATTTGGGTATAATTGAAAATAAGAAACAAAATTTTTTGAAATAGATTTAATTCACATTGCAAAACTACTTGTCAAAGTACTTAATAGGCTACTATTTTATTTCATAAAAATTAAGTTCGTTATTCATTTTAATCAATAAAATTTTTACATTCTGAAAGCTCATGAGATCTCTATTTCCTACCAACTATTTATACTTTATTGACCTTCGCATTATTTCACATAATCTTTAGTTTAACATAACAAGATGCATATGGCCGCCCAATATTAAAATGTGACAAAGATACATTGACTATTAAAGGATTTATTTTTGCATCAATTAATAAAGATACATTACAAAATAGTTAGAGTATAAAAAGCATATTAAAATATTTCTTACTTGCGAATAAAGTTGCTGGTAATAGCAACCAATAAAAAAACCATGTTGCACTTAGTAATAGCGTCATTTTATGTTATTTCCGTGTTCTGTTGCAGATTACACAAGACCATACTTATTATGACATCATAATATTGTACTGTGCAGGCTCCTGAAGAACAATTGATGAAAACAATGGTGATGTAATAATCATGTTTATCCCCCAGTATGGAAAGTACGGCAGCTGCACACTCGAGTTTTTTTTACCCCCGCGTCTTTGCACACTTGGGTAATTTCACACACGCTCGCAACATCGTATAATTTCCAACAAACCTGTAAACCTACCGGTACCTCTGGACCTCGGGTAATTTACTGTCAACAATGTTTTTGTTGCGTAGATAGATACGTTAGCTGACGGACAATAAAAATTGAGGATAGAATAATATGTTTTTTTAAGATTTTGGTAAAACAGTAATGAAAATGAGATTGTGAAGTGTGCACTCTTAGACGTTTGCACACTGCACACTTAAATATTTGGCGCGTGCACACTCGAGATCTCGTCGAAAATTGACGTACTTTCCATACGGGTTTATCCCCATGAATGGGAAAACCAAGGGGGTTAACACACGGAAAATCGTCAGATTACCTCGCGCCCACCATTGGATTACCGGTGCTATTGCATTGTGTATGATTCACACAGTCCGTTAATTTGGTAGAACCCATTAATCCACTGGGTTCAGGCAATGTCAGTTGAGTGCCTTGCCCAAGGACACAGCAAAATAGCTAGCGACCAGTTTGGAATCTGCAACCCTTCGGCTGAATAGCGTCGCACCAAACCCACCAAGCTAATCGGTCAGACTTCAACATCTGCAGTTACAACTCCCTCATGGCTTGATCACCTGACCTATCACCCAAGTATCAGTATGTGGGCAAAACAGAAAAATAGGGCCATTTGAATATTTATTTGTATAATATGCACTTTTCATTCTTAAAGTCTTGCCAACCATCACACATGAACCACCATATTTGCGTTAAACAAGCTTTACTGGGTGTAACTTGCTATACAATCATTTCAGCCAAAGAAGTGTGGGATTGAAACTGGTGTCTTGCTAGTCAGTTGTGTCCTTAAGAAAGGCACTGAGCAAAAATCGTTTCAACCCATTTGGTGGTTGTACTAAAAGTTTTAAACGAACATCTTAATAATGTAGGCTATAACACATTGTAATAGTCAGTGTAATCTGATGATGGGTAGGAGATAATCTGACAATTTCCCGTGTTATAACATACTACGTTTCCCTCCCATTCTCAACTGCAAGCACCCAATATAAATAGTGCTGTGGGCCTACTCTTACTACTATTGGTCGTAATCTGACAACAAGTAAACAAACATTAAAGACTTTATTTTACAATTTGCTAACACTAAAGTCTAAATTTGCAAATAAATCAAATCGCTTAAACTCTAAACACTTGCTGTGCACAACACGACACAGGATACCGCAGATTTGTGCGGCGCAACTAAAACTCGAACAGTAAACAGCTGAGCGACATAGGCGACCGGAAGCACAAAATCATGTGATTGAATTCTCGATTGAGGCGAACAGAATGGAATAAGTTAGACTCGCTGTGACAACGATGGCGTGCGGCGTGTGCGTGCGAACGCGAATCGCCCACTTTAAACTCCGAAACTTCAATAACTAATTTACTTCCAACCATGAACTACAAACTGACACACAAAAGGGTATTCCCCGCGGTTGAGGATAAAATTGTTATTTCCCGAATGAACGGATATCGCTGCGTTGGAACTTACAATAAAGTTTTTTTGACAAAGTTTTCTTTTAAAAATTATGCCTGCAAACCAGTTAAAAATATCAATTGATGTATAGTTATATATGTATATATAATTTAGCTAACGGGAAAACTAATAATTTAGCTAACGGAAAAAAATTAATCCACTCAAAAAATAAACAAAACAACGTATTTAAATACATTTTCTAAAGAAAAATGTCATATGGGCCTTCTTTGATAAAAATTATGAAGTTTGCTAAATGGGCGTCTTTGCCATGCGAAGCTTTACCCCTGACGTAATTAAACAAACAAAGAATTGTCGGTGTGTCATACATTAGCACATGATTTGTAGAACAATCACACCATAGTATACGCTTGCTTCGTCTTTTTAAAGAAAAAAAACATTTTGAATATTAAAGCAAGATAGAGTGCAAAGGTATATTCCATGCTTAATTGGTAATGTGATAAACTTTATTTAAGAAAAAGGGATTAAAGTGTAAAAGAAGGGGAAGGCTAAGTGAGAAAACGTCCTAAAAAGGAGAGAAACTAATTTTTATCCCCCCAACACTAATCTTATTCCTATAACTAACCATAACCTCAGCCCCGACACTAATCGTATAAGCACTTATCATTATTAGAAAGTAACTTTAATATCGGTTATTAATTATAATATCCGATGTATTATTAAAGAAAAATAATAATACCGTTACATTTTCTACTTATCTATCATACCAAAGCGCGCTTTCATGCTTTTATACTTGCAGCACTTTTCAATCAATGACATTTTTGTTCGTTCTGTTGCAGAGTTTACCAACAATAATTGAAATAATAACACGCAACACGCCAACAATATATTAAAACGAATATTATGCTGAAAATCAAACGCAAGACAAAAGTAGGGCAAGTTAGGCCAGCAAAACAACAAGGCCCCAAACACCCAAACTTTTAACTTTCGAAATGCTAATCAATCGTCAAATATGGAGATATTTCACGAATTGTTTTGTTAACAGCAGGCAGACCACTTCTACTACGTGGTGCTGTATTATAACTTCATTTTGTTTAACCCACCAATCCGATCACCTTAATAGAGCCAGAATGCTGATATAAGTGTTTCGTGATTGTCGTATTAATGAGGCGTCGTTTTCTGCTCCAATTATTCGAGCTGGGATGACGTGCCAAAGTGTTTCCGGCGCCCCAGTCACGCAATAGTTCTCGCTTCGACGGATGTAAAAGCGACCACGAGGGAGATTGATAACAGATTGGAAAACGTTTATGAAGCTTGGATTCGTAAAATGAACTCAAGGGTTTTTATGTAGGGGTCACACGATTGCTCCCATTGAACATGGAATGTGATGAGAAAACATGTTTTATCTAAACTTTTTAGACACTTCCGAATGATAAGCGAGAAAGTTTGATTATTCCTTTTTTAATGCCCGCCCGATTGTTGGTTAGTACGTTAGTAAGGGTTGCAGATTAGAAACCGGTGGCAAACTATTCGGTTTTGTCTTTGGGCAAGGCACTTTATGGACATTGCCTGAACCCAGCGGATTAATGGGTTCTACCAAATAAAAAAACATGTGAATCATACACAACACACTGCAATAGCTTCGATAACCCGACTGTGGGCGCGAGGATTTCCCGTGTGTTGACCCTCTTTTCCTATTCCCGGGGATAAACATGAATATTCTATCCTATATTACAACTAAATAACACAAATACCTGGACGAGTTAAATTCCACATATTTAACACAAGAATAACATCGCCATCCATCCACTTTATGCGCAAATGACCCAACTAATCATTTCGTACACAGGCAAGAACTCTCTTGGTTGATAAAACCAATTTATTCAAAATAAAGACAATGGCAGTTAAAATTGACGTCTGCGTTTACTGTTACGTCACAAAGGTTTTTGCTTTCTTTAATGCCGGTTCTGACGTCACATCAACGTCACTGACATTATCTGCAACTTCCTTATTTACCAAACAATGAACATTATTAACAATCGATTTTTCGGACACGCCATCTAGCGGTGATATTTCAGAACAATTATTGTCACATGGTGGCGATGAAGATTTGTTTTCATCGGAGATTACTTCGACGTCATTATTGTCGTTGTTCTGTGATTTTTCGGATTCTCTTTCTTTCTTGAGATTCTGTAAAGCATAATGCATAATAACTGACGGTTTAGCACAAAATGTTCGGGAAATCTATAAAAATAAGTCTGCTACCCACAGGGTGGAATGATGTCTTAACAAACAAAACTCGAGAAAAGAAAACCACTGTTCGTAGTTACCTTGTGCCCAGAGTCGAGTTACAGAAGGTGGTGTATGGTTGAGATATTTTGTTTGACTATTTATCATTGGGTTAAGGCAGTTACCACTGGGTGCCTTTCACAGAGGTTTACCCAGGTTTTCCACCTAGTGGTTTCCCCCAGGTGGTTCCCCCATATTCACCCTGATGGTGGGTGGGTTCCCTTCTTACATCATGCACTACACATGAGGTCGAAAGTATGAAATTGTTACATCATCAGTCCATTATTTAGAAGCATTCAAGATAAGAAAGAGATCAAACTCCCAAACATGAAACATTTATAGCTCTTTATATGAACTGGGGTGTGTCACAATGCCTATTATGACATTCTAACATACTAGTCGAAAGGTTGCAGGTCCGAAACTTAGTTAGTTGGTTGTGTCCTTCGGTTTGGCACTTTAAACTGTCTGAACCGAGTGGAATAATGAGTTTTATTAAATTGAAGGAACCATACACAACACACTGCAGTAGCTCCGATAATCTGAAGGTAGGTACAAGGTCCATGTAACAATGCCCCTTACGATTTCTCAATCGCTCGGATAAACATGAATATCCCATCCAACCCACCCATTCTTTGACTTGTAACTCCCATTGTTCTCTGGATGACTTTCCCGTGTAATCATGACGCGACAAAGTATCCAACCAATCCAACATCGATGAGTTCTCTATTTCCTCTCTGGTTAAAAATTGCATAGTCATGGTGAAAAATTGCACAGTCATGGTGAAAAATTGCACAGTCATGTTTATAAATTGCAGTCATGTTTAAAAGGTGCACAGTCATGGTGGATAGTTGCACAGTCATGGTGAAAAGTTGCACAGTCATATTACTACTCACTTGTAAATATACGGGAATATCCTGGTTTTCCTGAATTCATCAACCTGATCTTGAACGTCGTCAAACACGATTCCTCCATGTTGTTTGGCAGGACCTTTGTTGAAGCGCTCGTAGTGTACTTTCTCCAGCACCAGACCTACCATGTATATTACTGTTAAGTGTTAATATGAGAGATTGTTCCTATATATTTATATCCATTTTTTTCACTGCTTGTTTTAACGACTGTTCGTTTTGCCGTCTTTTCCCGTTCCTGTGTCGTGATTATATTCGTTTGCCATTTTTAAAAACTGGGGCAAAAAATGCATAAACTAAAACTAAACTAATATTGTTCTGGCATGGAAGGCAATAAGCTATTTAACAACAGATGCATTATGTTATTAATAAGTCATGGAAATGTGGACAAAATAAGTGTTAATGTGTGAGCTTTTGTTGTTCTTAATTATTATTTGCTGTTTTTATATGACGTCTTATTTTTTCTTATTTGCCTTAAATCCTTCTTTACTTTTGGTACACATGCAAAGCGTGGTTTAAGTTTATTACTTTGGTACCAATTGCTACTTTGCGAATCGATCCTAATTACATTCTATGGTGAGAAGTGATACAGTGTTGTAAAATCTGTATTGGACGGATTGTAAATACAAATCTCCCAAACTCAGGTATTTGATTTATATTCTTCTGTGTTTATTATTTATTGTTTCGTATTATTTATATTTCGTTCATTTGTTTCAGTTACCGCATTTCAATGCACTTTATATGAAGATTGCGCGTATCTGCAAATATCGCTACACTTTGTTCATCTTGGTAATCTACTGGGTTCGTCAGAATATATCGGATCTTTATGTGGATTCAAGTTGTGAGCGAGTGCAATATGTGCTAGAGGGCGCTATATGTGTTGTATGAGGACGAAATGTTACAGACAGTAAATTTATTGTGCAACCTGTAATGGCAGTTTTGAACCGTCAACCCTTCGACTAAATAGCGACACACTAAGCCAAGCGGTTAGACTAGAACATACGACCCACACAACCCCCACCTGTCCCTGGAGCTTTAGGAATGTCCTCCAGCGGCTGCGAGAAAGCGCGCACTAAATGTTCCTCGCTGGCGAGCTTGTTGACCATTGCAATCGCCATGCCGACCATCTTCCTTATTTGGTGGATCATGAAGCTCTGACCCTGCCATCGTGGATGAAATTGGTCGTTTATCAATCTGTGATATCTGTGTCGTCTACCACAATGGTTTCCATGATAAGATCATGGGTTGCTGGTTTGATATCAACCGTAAGATAGCGGGATCGAAACCATGTGTTTATACCAGTCCTGAGTGCTCCGCAACTTTTTTCCACTCAAGGCACATTTAAAAACTTGCTATATTTGACGACACATTGCAGTCACAATTGTACAATGGGAGGTCTTCTGACAAGCTATATACATTTAATATTGTATTCGTGACTGTGTTTTAAAAAAATATTATTATATTCTCGTGGTAAACCCATATCCCAGCAAAAAGTATTTGTGTAAATCACATCTCACTGATTATGCATGGGACTTGCATGTTGTTTTCTGACATAACCTAGACCATGGCTATCACACTTTTAAACTCACAAACTCCTCTCAATTTAATATAATTTTCTGCAACCCTTCTTCAAATCCTAAATAGATTGAAATATATACAAAGGATATAGTAGTTTATGTTAAATTGGTGTGAAATCTCTCTAAATTTAATTGCTCAACTCCCAGTTTGGGAAGCCCTGACCTTGACATTGCCTGGAGACAGTGTCTTGAGCCTTGATAGCACCCTGACAGTTTATAAATAAAAAAAGTCCTGACCTAGACATTGAGGGTCAGTTTACAAATAACTGACAGTCCGTCCTACCTTAACAGTGAGTGTGATGAACTCGACCCCGCGCACGAGGAACGGCTTCCCGTGCTCGAAGCTGATGATGAATCGGTTCGCGCTCATTTCCCCCATGCGCTTGCCCGAGGTGAAGTTGTGGAAGGAGTGCGTGCCTTGGTATCGGAACAATATCGACCTCAGGGGGGAAG
>CH003131.1:118602-140276 GCA_000149265.1 Ciona savignyi
TTAAAATGTGGGGGTGAAAAGGGGCAGAGTTATGCCTAGCAAATGCATAAACCTCTGACAAAAATATACATAAAAAAGTATTTTGTATTGAATTTTTTGAAAAAATCACTAAAATGACCCAAAACAAATCTATAAAAACGACCACAAACAAGTTTGTAGGAGGTTTGGTTGATTAAAATGTGGGGGGAAGGGGGGGGGATATTATGTCCCACAAATATAAAAATATAAAAAAAAAGCTTTTTACGTCAGTAACATGAGCCCAGACATTGTAGATACAAAAGACTTCATTTTTAGCGGGGTATTTTTAAAAGATATTGGAAAAAAACTATAATGCTAGAACTTTTCCTTTCATCTATTTCTGCAAGGCAAAGAAATATTTTAATTGTAAATACCTGGTGGTGGATGTTTTCATTAAAACAATGCAAATTTGAGACTTATCAAAATCTATAAGAGCATTTTTAAAAGATTGAAATAAAACTACGTTGCTATAACTGTTCGTTTATCCAGTACTGAAAGGCAAAGCAATATTTCATTGTAAATAATTGGATTCAACACCAGTGGTGACTTTTTGCATCGAAACAATGCAATTTTGAAAGTATTACTGATGGAAGATCAACCAACGCAAGGATACCAATCATATTATGGTTGATGGTACTCACACCACCACCCGTCCTCACCAACCTTCAGTGACGCGGTAATCGACCGAATGCGTCCCATAATCAGCAAACGCGAATGTGGGCAGTGTGTAGGAATACGTACGACCATCAGCTTTCATCTGCGCATTGAATCCTTGCGTTGTGCGTCGCACAGCTGTGTATAAGGTTTCTATGACACTTTTCGATTCTTGTTGCAAAAAATATTTTTTCATGACAAAAGAAAAAACGAATTATTAATTAAAAACAAATTTATCGTTTCGAAACGATATTCTTTTGGCGCAAATTGTGCATTATGGCCAAGTATGCATTGTTGTGCTCTAGCGCCTCATGTGTTGTGACGTCATGAATTCTAGTGTGACATCATCATTATTATGAACCCAGCGGATTAATGGGTTCTACCAAATTGAAGGAACGTGTGAATCATATACAACACATGCAATAGCTCCGGTAACCCGACGGTGGGCGCGAGGTGATTTGACGATTGCCCGTGTGTTAACCCCTTTGGTTTTCCCATTCAATGGGGATTAACATGAATATTTTGTCCTTATAATCATCGTACCAAGCACAACAATATCCTCAGGAAGATGCTGATTGATCAGTTCCACAACTTTTTCATTCACGCGGAGTTTCAACGAGGCAACTTGTCCGCAAGTAGACACTCCCTGGGGAAGATGATAAGATTTTTTTTTGGTGGATTGGAGGAAATATGGAGGTCAGGATAGAATATTCACGTTTATCAACGTGAATGGGAAAACGCATGGGGGTTAACACACGGGCAATCGTCAGATCACCTCGCGCCCATCGTCGGGTTACCGGAGCTATTGCAATGCGTTATGTATGATTAACACTTTCCTTTAATTAGGTAGAACTCATTATTTTACTAGGTTCAAGCAATGTACATTAAGTGACTTGTCTAAAACCACAAACGACCCGCTAGCGACCAGGTTTGAACCTTGTTGGTTGGTTGGCTTCTAAGAGACTTGTTAAAATGTTAAAAAATGGAAAAAGTTAAACTAAAACTGTAGAATCGTCATACACAGTACATTGAAATATATCCAGTAATCCAATTGTGGACACACAGTAATCTGACGTTTGCTAGTGTGTTAAACTCTTATTATCTATACAAACAGAAGCATCCAATATAAAACTCTAGTGACCGACTATGTAAGTAGGATATATTACCTTTCCAATTTCTAGGTGTAGGACTACATGCAGTAAATTTATAAACTGGTTCTTTATATAAGTTTAAGGGGTTGATGGTAGAGTGAATTAAACTGGTTCTTTATAGAAGTTTATAGTAATGGTACAGAAGAGTATTAAATAAAAGCACCTTATCAGTCCGGGATGCGCTCTTGTAAGTCATTTTATGCGGTTCCTCAACACAGTTGAACGGTACGACCTTGGCGTCCACCAGCGCTTGGAACAATGCTCCTTCGACCGTCTTGATGGAGCGGTCACCTCTGTTCATCTGCAGTCCGTGGTAGTTGGCGCCACAGTACGCGAATAACATGGCAACCTGGGGGGGGGCGTGTATTAGATATTCGGGGGTGATCTAAATATGATTGGGAAACACTGGGAGTGTACTAAAACGATTGGGAAACACTGGGAGTGTGATAAAAAAATCGTGAAATTCATTTTATTCCAATGTATGAAACAACGATAGGGGTCATACAATTTTTCCATGTATGATTGAAACAAACTTGCTGCACAAACCACCAGTGACTTGAGCTTATATGTGGGGAACTATGGTGGACATGGTGCCATTGATAATTGCTTGGGTTCTGAAACGCCCATGGGTTTAGGTCAAAAACTATTCATAGTATGTAATAATGTTGTTTAATTTTAGTAAGGATTATTGTCACCATATATATCTCGTGAGTTCTAGACAGACCCAAGCACATGATTAGAACACTCATTATAGCGGTCATGCTTGTATTATATCCAGTACTCACTGTATCGTTGCATTAACACAAAGACATTGTGGGTATTATAATACCAACACTGGGAGCACATTGTTTAACTACCGTATTATACATTAAATGCCCGACAAAAACAAATCAAGGAAGCCAGGTTTTAAATTGCCAGTTAATTGACCACCATGACATAGCCAAGAGTGGAGATGCACCTCCCATACAAGAGAGCAATTGTTTTAATAAAAGAGTCATAGAAATCAGCTAATTTATTTAACTTACTTTTCTTTTGGGACCAGACACCAGATCTGACTGTGAAACACTTCCCTCTGAAAAATGTTTTATAAATTTAATAATAATATAGAATTATAATACAGCTATAATAGGCAGAATTTAATACAGGTATAATAAAGTTTTCTAATATTACAGATGAGGGGTCGGCAACCTGCAGCTCTTTCATCCTTCTGATACCCTACTCTTATTAATTTTATTGCTACTGTAGCGAGTGCTTTATAAGTTTAAAACCCATGCATAAGTGAAACAAATAGAAGAAATCGCGTCTTTATCTCACACAGTGTTTTTTATTGCGAAAATAAGAATATCAGTTAAAATGGCTTTCCTAAGTGCAAAAGGTTGCCGACCCCTTATAAAGACCATTTTAAAGTACACATATAACCATACAAGTTATCAACGAAGCAATACAAACCAGGTTCGTCTTTATTCTCTGCATTCCCTTTGTTGGGAGAATCATGCGAATCCATTGTGGAGTTGAATGAATGAAGATGGATTGATGGAATCGCCTGAAATTGATTTGTTGATGGGATATTCATGTTTATCCTTGTGAATGGAAAGCCAAAGGGGTTAACACACAGCAATCGTCAGATCACCTAAGGTCCACTGTCGGGTTACCAGAGCTATTTCCATGTTGTGTGTAAGATTAAAACATTCTTTCAATTTGGTAGAACCCATTAATCCGCTGGGTTCAGGCAATGTTCGTTAACTGCTTTGCCCTATGACAAAACCCACTAGCTAGCGACCAGTTTCGAACCTTCAACCCTTTGGTTGAAATGCGATGCACTAACCCACCAGTATTTATCACCCCGTCCGCCAACCATAACAGCACCTGATTCTCCCCATATTATAACAACCGCTGGGTAGAATAGGGATATAATATTTATGTTTATCAAAATTCCACCTACCTTCGTTATGTAATTTTTCCGAAGCTTTGTAAACCGTGCTAAAATGCTGAAACAGTTCATGCAAAAACACAATATTTTTAAAATGTGTAAAAAAACAATCAGCGTGGGCCTTAATGCTGTTACAGCTGATTGACACCTTCTGGCAATAAATTCTCTCCTTTTAGTCTCTTTCTTCTCTTCTCTCTCTTTTCTCTTTTTTATCTCGTGTCGGCTCTGGCAAAACGATCGGTTCACTTGCGACATCTGCCGGGCGAAATATTTAGAAACTAATCACAAATGATGACGTCTTTCTGTGTAAGAATCATGGGATTGAAAAAATTACTAAACGCAAGTGAAAAAATATCGGATACTTTTAAAGTCCGATCAGCTTTTGGAACATAAAGGAAATAAAAAATAACCCGCCGATAATGGTTTGTCCTCCACCTCCTTACCGAGGTTGGCCGACAAACCGGAGGCAAACCCAGACAAAGCGAGCAATCAATGCTCTGCGGCGTCACCCCCTATCATGTCATTCCCGACAATGGGCTTTAAAAGACTCATACTTTGGTATCTGCAGGAGGGACCTATTGGGCTGTAGCGACCCCATAAGATTTACATAAGATTCATGTTTGCCGCAGTCGACATTTATGCTGACATTGCGTCATCACTGGAACTATTATTACGGCAGCAGTCAAATACTTTGGCTATATAAGTTTATTTCACTTTGGCTTATAAGGCTCATAACGGAGAGCTTCTGATGGGAAGCTTTCAACGCATTAAGAAACATCTTGTATGTGACGATTACTGTGAGTTTTTCTGAAATCTATGTCTAAGTTAATCGCTTCAATTACTAATACAATTGATGTTATTAAACTACTAAAGCTTTGATCGACGAACCACAGAAGACAGTAGTCAAATCGAGGTCGTTTACGCAGAAAACCTCAATTAATTAGCGCACCTCCGAGAGTCGGACAGCGCGTAGGGAATCGCAGATTGCATCAGGTGTTGTAACCGGCTTACCTGGGGCCTACAAGGAACAATCTAGCACGATAGACAGCGACCTGCAACGGATTACCACAGGGCAATCCTCCCTACACCCCAATTAATATGCATATAGAGCGGGATTTTCCACCGAAGATGCCCTCCACAATATGATCATCAAACTGGAGAAGGCGGTCTTCCATAACCAATATGCTCTCTGAGTATTTCTGGATATTGAAGGAGCCTTCTCTAATGCCACTTTTGATTTCATGATAGTTCCTTTGCGAAAGTATCATGTTAATGAAACAGTCATTCGGTGGATAAGCCACATGCTATAACACCGAAATCAGCGACCGTGACAACGCCCACATGCAAGAAACATGTCACCTTCTTCACAATCTTGGAGGGCTTTAATCTTGTGGAGCTCTGCTGGATTCCAGGCCACTTAAAATTTGATGGCAACGATCAAGCTAACAAGTTGGCTCGTGCCGCATCCAGCACTGCCTTCATCGGTCCAGAACCATCCCTCTGTATTCCTGTCTGCTCTGTCAGGACAGAATTGGAGGCGTGGATGAGCCGAAAACTGTCCCCTCTGCCAAGAAAAATACGAGACTGCTTTACACTATGTTGGCCTCTGTCCATCATTTGTTCTAACCAGATGTAGAAATTTTTGAATTTTTAAATCTGATGATCTCGCATCTATCCCGGTCAAGCATTTAGTCAGCTTCCTTAAGGACACTGGCCGACTTGAACGCTATATCCCGGATCCATGAGAGCTTGGGGCTCGAGTAACTTTGAGTTTTATGCAGGGAATTTAAAACCCTTCAACAGAAAATCTTAGATTTTTTATACAAATTAAAATTAAATCTTGCATTTGCAACCTAAACATAAAACCCTTCAAATTTCGGCTAACATTTTTGAGCTTGTACCACTTCGTATACTTTGGGAACTTACCCAACAAAACAACTATAGGAGATACACAATCAACACCTTTATTTCACGAATCTTAGTTCCACTGTAACAAAACTTCACAAATAACATATCACCATTGTTATCCTGCAAAACACTTATTTAAATACCATGACTGAAAGAGGGTCACTCGTCACTTCCGGTCAAGCATAGAGGTCTATTAATTATTTATACACCGCCTGTAATAGTTCATCCATTCACCGCTTCACATCTTATTCATATTTGCTGACATTGAACTATTCGTTTATGGTACATAAACGGCTATGATCATTACTTTGATAACACCAACAAATGTTTGATGTGTTGTGTGTTGGAATACTTGTACGATTGACCTGTTTCTTAGTGTGTCACCAACAATACGGCCCATCTGTATCTAGTTTAGTTTTAGTTAGTTTAGTTTATTTTTTGTTTCCACGATGAAAACATAAATCAGGATTTTTGAAAAAAAATTGGAAAACGGGAAAAAATGGCAAAACGACAGACAGTCGTTAGAACACGTCTAAAAAACAAGCAATAAATTATTAAAATCCGGTAAATTAGACGTGGCCGCTAAACCCAATATCTGCTGGCACAAACAAACTATAAACACGGTGTATAAAATATATCAATCGTGGTTAGGTACACTGCATTCATTAAAATGTGGCACGTGTTTTACAAGTAGTGTTGGTTAAGCATGTGGGTAATACTCTCTAGTCTAGTTTGTCTGGACATTGCATCATTTATGACAATGTACGTTCGGTATTTACCGTATTACAGCGTCGCGATAAACCGCCAGACTAACCGGTCGCCAGCTAGTCGGTTGTGTCATTGGGCAAGGCACTTAACGAACATAACATAAACCCAGCGGATTAATGGGTTCTACCAAATTAAAGGAACGTGTCTTATCATACACAACACACTGCAATAGCTCCGGTAACCTGACGGTGGGCGCGAGCTAATCTGACGATTGCCTGTGTGTTAACCCCCTTTGGTTTTCTTAAACATGGATATCCTATTCCTTTTAACAAGAACATGTTAAAAGATTTTGGTGTAACACGACAATATGAAAGAATGAAAGCAAGGAGGCGTTCGACTAATTATTCTCCCTATCTCTCTCCAATGCAATACTGACCTCACAAAAACGACTGTCACTCAAAGTCCTGACATAGGAAGTCTTAGCTTTTTTCACAATTTAAAATTGAAACTTGGATCTGCAACCTAAACTCAAAACCCTCCAAAACTTTACTTAAAAATTTGGAGCCCATACCCCTTCGTACATCGGCAATTTTTTTCCAACAAAACAGCTAGCAGATGCACATTCAACACCTTTATTTTACAAAGCACTGCTCCACGATTACAAAACTTTACAGCTAAACGAGAACACCGGCGCGCAGCCTAGCACATGCTGCTTTCAACCAAACAAACATTGGGGAATCACCACCATTGTTACTCAGCAAAACACTCGTTTAAAAACACTGACTCGTGGAGGGTACCACTTGTCACATCCTGCCGATCATAGAGGTCTTAATTTGTTACACGGCATCTTAATAGTGAGCATGCTCCTATTAACGATATTGCCCTTTCATAACATCCGTATATATAGACAAGTTAAACGACAGATCTAAAAAAAACTGTTTGCACTTGTAATTCCATATATACATAAAATCTGCTTCAAAAAATAAATAGTTTATTTATATTTACATACATACATATCAACATGGGGGAATGTGAAAAGCAAATGGAAAGTTTCTCATTCGAACATGTGGGATAGTGCCTTGCCAAGGACATAACCGACCAGCAAGCGGCCAGTTTCGAAACTGCAACATTTCGTTTAAAAGAAGTCGCACTAGACCACCAGACTAACCAGTCGGGCATGTAGAAAATTAAAAGCGCTGAGATTTAGAAAACCGTAAAAGGCCATGATACATGTACAAATTTCTAAATGGATAAATAAATAAATAAACTAGATTTCAATTGGAAAGCTGAATGATCGCACGGGCAGGTTGCTTAATGGATCAACCGTGCGTTCCATGAAATGTAATATATTCTCTTGATCAACAAGCACAACCGTTTGCATGCGAGTTCCGCAGTGTTTGTCTCCGGAAATCATAACGGAACAGAAGCTTTTGTATAAATTTTCCGACATCCAAGTACCGGATTGCGCTCTGACAAGCTCATCGGGATAAAGACTGGTCGTGTCAGATAAGACGTTGTCTAATAGGTTTTGCATCAATTCTTTAGGATTGACTTGAGTATTTTCAACCACACTTTGAAATCTATTTTCACCGTGAATTACTTTTCTCCATTCTGCACCAAGGACAGAACAGCCAAGAGTAAATGTATCGGAATCCAATTTCAATGGGGATTTTATGTCTTTTGAGCTAAAGTAACTAATGTTTAAGTTTTCGCATCCATTAGTAAACTGGCCGCCCACGAAATTATGCGATCTGTATTTCCGATCCATCAATTCCTGTTCAATATACTGGTGTGGTGGGGTGTCGCTCTCTAAGAACTTTCGAACAACAAACCCTCGAGGCAACTTATTCATCTCCTCTTTGGGTGTCGGAAGCAAAAAGTTGGTAATAAACCCAAATTTGCCCTGTTTATTTACACCGAACCAAGTCCCGCCTTCCACACCGGGTTTTAAGTCCAATCCACACAGAATATTGGAGTTCGTTTCAAGGTAGTTTGCCGGTTTGGCTGGACGCGCATAATATTCATCTCGATTTGCAGCAATAATCAGTTTGTACTTTCTGTCCACACGACCGACATTATTTTGCACAAACACAATGCACATTGTCGTAATCTGGAAAGATAATCGTGTTTTAAGACGAAGCTTAATTTGTTATAGATTCTGGTTGCCGTCAAAAACCTTTGCTTAACATGAAACCTCTACCGATGAAAAGGTTAAAGATAAATTTATCATAATATAAACAAAACTTAGGCTCCATATATTGATGTGCGCTAGGATTATTCTGTTCTTGTTATGCTTTTGTTAGTAAAATTAATGTGAGCATGTTTAAAGTGATGTGAATAACAGCTTATGCGGCAACATTAGAAGGAAAGTTATATATTTTGAGCAAGTTATTAATAATAAAGTACACAAAATAGTCACATTAACTTTTAGTGTAACAACCATCGTAGCAGAATTGTACAATTTTGAAATGATTTAGGCCTATTTTAATAATAATATATTTTACTTATATATCTCCATTAGTCAATTTTTATTAGCAAGAAAAATAAGTCAAACTTTTATTCTGTTTACTAATATTTAATACTAGCATCATAACCACCTGTACAGTCGCAGTTTATTACCTCGACTTAAGCCTGATTTAAATGCTACAGGATCGCTTGGATAGCTTAGATTGCTATATGGAAAGTAATTCTAACCCTGTTCTAAACACTAATCTCAACCCCAGAACTAACTTTAACCCCAACCCTAACATTAATATCTTGGCTTTATTTTAGTGAGAGAAGTTTTCTTCAAGGCTTTTGTAATTACGAAGTTTAACAAGCGATCCATACGATTCTGCAGTATTTAGAGATACCGCAATTTAAGTCCTACAACGCATTTTCGGTGAATTATACTTTATAATATTATGGAAAAAAATATAATTTTTATTGTCGAACCAATCGGATACAAAGTAACATATCTTTAAACCGTTTAAAAATTGGAATGAGATGTTAAAATTTTTATATTTTATGTTTTTAGTCATCCTTTAATTTACGTCAATACAGCGCATAAATCATACAACAAAGTTATCATCAAAGTAAACCGTCGAAAGTATCTGTCATATCATGCTCATAATAAAAGTAATTCACCAGCGCTAGAGAAATTATCTTATTCTCGAGGATAAACATGAATATCCTATCATCCTATCCTATGCGTGATCTAATGGATAACATGGCTGTATATCAACTTATTGGAAAGTGTTCCTTATAATCAGTATAGACTGCATAAAGCTGTTTGACGTGTTGCATTTCATTTTGCAGTTAAATTTGAAGAAAAATCGTGTCATAGCATTTCCTGTGCTGGACAAGTTGAATAATGTATTATGACGCCACGACGCATGAACTAGGTTAATTTTATTAGTTGCAACTGCTGGCAGCTTACGTAATTTTTGCGTGTTAGAAATGTATGAAATACGTCAGCACTAAGAAAGACACTTTATGCTTTAGGTAAAACATGTTGGAGGATTAGTAGACCGACGTGACTTTTCAGGCTAATGGATGTACCGTCAAAAGGTTTTAGTTTAGTTTATTTTTTGTTTCCACGATAAAAACACGAAACAGGACCTTTGATAATAATTTGGAAAACGGGAAAAACGGCAGTCGTGAAAACACGTCTAAAAACCAATTAATTATTAAGTTTCGGTATATTTAGCTGCTAAACACACATAAAAAATTAATAAAAAGGGAAAAATAAATGTGTATTAAAAATTACACTAAGCCTCGAAGAAAAGTGTGCGGTAAAGCGACCCGTGCAAAAGTGACCCCTAGCTGGTCGATTGTATCGTCTGGGAGGCTATTAGCGGACATTGCCGGAACCCATTGGATTAATGAGTTTTAATTAAAATAAAAGAAGGTCCCAATCATACAAAACACGATAGTATACTTTCGGGAACGACGATGGGCGCGAGGTAATATGATGGTTAAAACATAAATTTCATATCCTTATTTGCACTGTGGTTGGTACAATCCAGCAATAGCCCATCCCAAAATGCAATAAATTAAGTTACGTTACCAGAAATAAGTACCTGACCTTTAGCTACCCAGCAGATCTAAGCAGGATAGGATATTTATGTTTATCCCCGTGGGAAAACCAAGGGGGTTAACACACGGTCAATCGTCAGATCACCTTGCGCCCATCGTCGGGTTACCGGAGTTATTGCAGTGTGTTGTGTATGATTAATACGTTATTTCAATTTAGTAGAACCCATTAATCCGCTGGGTTCAGGCAATATCTGAAGTACCTTTCCATAGGACACAACCAACTAGCGACCAGTTTCGAACCTGCAAAGCAAGAAATTTAAAAAGGGCAAAAGTCTACTTGAAAAACAACTTGTATTCAAAAGAATTAACGAAGACACAACCAGAGATATCGAACAACTGATTTAACACTTAAAAGAAATAAAAAAATTACCTAGGGAAATACTCTAAAAAATACGATTTTGTTGTCAAATCATGATTGTGACAGGCATGCCATGTCGACCCGACATCTACCAGAAGTAATGGTAAAATCGCAATGAAACTTGGTGCTTTTTAGAGAACATGGTCTGGATATGCAGAAACCAAAATTTTGGGTTATAAATCCAGGGGAATTCCCCTGGAACGTTAAAAACCAAAACGGTATTTTTTTCTAAAAAATTAGCTTATTTGCGCATAGCGCTTGAACGGTAGCTCCAATTTAAATCAGATATAATAAAATGTAAGTGCATTAGTAACTTATTTAACACTTTAAAGAAATAAAAAAATTACTTAGGGAAATACCCTAAAAAATAAGCTTTTGTTGTCAAATCATGATTGTGACAGGCATGCCATGTCGACCCGACGTCTATAAGAAGAAACAATGTGTGCGCAATCAAACTTTGTTATTTGTTAGACAACATGGGCTAGATATTCAGAAACTAAAATTTTGGATAATAAATCCAGGGGAATTCCCCTGACGTTAAAAACCAAAGCGGTATTTTTTCTAAAAAATTAGCGTTTTTGCGCATATCGCTTGAACGGCAGCTCCAATTTGAATCAGATTTGGTAAAATGTTAGACCAATAAACACTCTGTTCCAATTAAAAGAAAGAAAAAATTTCTTAGGGTAATTCCTTTAAAAACGAAGATATGTTCCTGAATTATGATTGTAACAGGTATGCCATATCGTACTGACATCTTCAACAAGGAGATCGATAAATCAGACAAGGAGATCGACAAATCAGATTAAAACATTAAGAAAACATTTGTGGTGAAATGTTCGTAAATTTAAGACGCTTATTTTTCCCTTCACATGGAAAATAAGTTTTGTTTATTAACTCTGGGACCCATGCGTTTATGCTTGCAGAAACAAACTACATACTCAGTGTATAAAATACAAAATGTGGTTAGGGACCCTGTAGCATGAATATATGGCATACAACAGGTGTTTTACAAATAGGGGTGGTTAAACACGTGGTTGACACTCTCTAGTTTTTTTTCTTTTTACGATGAAAACACGATGTAGCACCTTTGATAAAAATTTGGAAAACGGGGAATAACGGCAAATTGACAGTCGTTAGAACACGTCTAAAAAGCAATCAAATATCAAGTTTCCATATAATTACACGTGGCCGCTAAACCCACGCCGTTAAATGATATGTGGTACTAATTATTTCGTGAAAGTTCAATTCCGCGGGGCTCCAGTTATTCTTCATATCTCTCCAATGCAAACTGACCCGATAAAATAGGTTGTCACTCAAAACCCTAGAACGGAAAGTCTTAGATATTTTTACAGTTAGAATTTAAAGCTTGTATCTGCAACATTAACTCATAACTTCCCAAATCTTAAAATTTTGATCTGGTCTTTCTCTGTACATCGACAACTTTTTCCAAACAAATAACAGCCAACAGATGCACCCACATAATATGCCTATCGTGAGCGTTGTGCAGAAATGTAATAAATGAAGTAAAACAATAACGAGCCCATTAGATATGAAGGAACTCTTAATTAAATACTACTACAGGACTGCTTTATGGCAATAACTTTAATTGCGAAAAATTAACAGTGGAATTAGTAAAAAAGGTTAAAAAACACCACATCGACAGTAAAAGAAAGAAAGAATAAAAAGGGCAAATTTTAAATTTGAAATAAAAACTAATTTTTTGACATAGAAAGTTCAAACCGTCATTAAATTCACAATAATTTACAATAAAATTAAGTTGATTTTTCAGGGTCAGATTCTCACTTAATCATGATAATTTCAGTTGGCGTCTCATTGTCCTCTTCCAGTTCTATTTGAATAGGTTTTAACTGGTTTAAGGATTTAATTAAACACGTCTTTGGAACTACGCTTTAGAACTACTTTCGGTCAATGTCTTGATCACAGTTGATATAAACATACAACGTTCTGAAAACTTTGCTCTGCAAAGGCAATGTGAAGAAATGGTTAAAATTGTGTAAATAAGGAAAGGTCTCGTCACCCTTTGTTTAACTTTTTTAAGCCATTTTTCCCATATAAATTTAAAAACAAATGAGTTTTCTATCACAAAAGCGCTTTTTGTGCTTGGGTTAGGTTTCTGTGTTTGCAAAAACTTTGTAAATTTTCTCAAACTAATGTTGTGTCAGTTAAACATATCAAATTGTCCGAACATTAGTCTGGTGGTTTAGTGCGTCGCCTTTCAGCCGAAGGGTCGAAGGTTCGTAACTGGTCGCCAGTTAGTCGGTTGTGTCCTTGGGCAAGGCACTTAACTTTCTTGAGCCCAGTGGATTAATGGGTTCTACCAAATTGAAGGAACGTGTCTATCATATACAACACACTGCAATGGCTCCGGTAACCCGACGATGGGCGCGAAATGATCTGACGATTGCCCGTGTGTGTTAACCCCCTTAGTTTCCCATTCACAGGGATAAACATTAATATCCTACCCAAGTTGGAACCTAACTTTCCAGTCAACGAGGAAAAATAAACCAATCATAATATAAAAAAAAACAATCTAGGATAGGATATTCATCTTTATCCTCGTGAATGGGAAAATGAATGGGGGTTATCACACAGGCAATCGTCAGATTACCTCGCGCCCACAGTCGGGTTACCAGAGCCATTGCAGTGTGTTGTATATGATAGACATGTTCCTTCAATTTGGTAGAACCCATTAATCCGCTGGCTTCAGGCAATGTCCGTAAAGTGCCTTGCTCAAGGACACAGCCGACTAGCACATAGTAGCGCGGTTTCGAATCTGCAACCTTTCGATTGAAAGGCGATGCACTTATCCGCTAGACTAACCGGGCGGAATCTAAAAAAACACTCAAATACAAGAGAATGTAAAAAAGGAAATACCAAGAGAAGGTGGTTGGACAATAAGCACACATTATGCACTAGGAACAATGGGGAATAGGATACCATGATACTGCTGTTAAACAGCCATGCGGCTGAATGGAGAGAATGATTGATTGATATACAGCACATCATTTAAAACGGTCAATTTCCATCATGGGTAATAATATTTATCTCACAAGGTATGGGAACCCAGGAGAGTAATTACGCAAGTAACAGTTTTTGTTAAACCTCTTAAAAATTGTAAGAAGTGCTGTTCTAAAGACCAAACTGACCAGTCAATTGCGTTTAACTGACCATTAGATAACCTACAATTGATCTAAGCGGTCAGAGGATAAAATGTCATTCTAAGTAATTGGACAAATGTTAATTTTCGAGGCACATCTATTATTCACAGCATATGCTGCCAATTAATACACAGCTTCTTATCAAGACACAGGTGCAAGTCATAGATGTCAATCAATTTACAGCTGTCAATCAAGACACAGCTGCTTATCAAGACACAGCCGTCAATCAAGTCACAGCCGTCAATCAAGTCACAGCCGTCAATCAAGTCACAGCTGTCAATCAAGTCACAGCTGTCAATCAAGTCACACCCGTCAATCAAGTCACAGCTGTCAATCAAGTCACCCAACTCACCAACTTTTTTAATTGCCCGTGTTGAGTTGGATATTCTCAGGTAAAGTGATGAGCAAACAATCAGAATCGTCGCTTTTAAATATTATTTCATCTTTCTTTGTTCGTACAATGAGTAATGGTAATAAGTTTGCGCTGTGCATTACCACTGTAAGTCTTTCTGTCACATAATTGGCCACAAGCTGAAAGTGAAATTGTATTTAATTGTCCTTATAGGATAGGCTATTCATCTTTATCCCCGTGAATGGGAAAACCAAGGGGGTTAACACACGGGTAATCGTCAGATCACCTCGCGCCCATCGTCGGGTTACCGGAGCTATTGCAGTGTGTTGTATATGATTCACATGTTACTTCAATTTGGTAGAACCCATTAATGCGCTCGGTTCAGGCAATGTCCGTAAAGTGCCTTGCCCAAGGACACAACCGACTAGCTAGTGACCAGTTTCGTACCTGCAACCTTTCGACTGAAAAGCATCGCACTTAACCGTTAGACCAACGGGCCGGACTTATAAACTAAACGTGATAAAAGTGAACTAGTTATAATAAGGTGTATAAAATGTGTATAAAACAAGAAACGACAAACGACCGTCCATGCGAGTTACAATATCGGTAACGTGTGGTTGACACTCTCTTTTCGAAAACAAGCTGACTTGTATGGCGCTTTAGTGCGACGCGGTGTTTATGTTTAAAACATAGAGCCGGGTCAACACACACTCACGAGCCGGCGCACCGTTGGTTTGTTTCTCATATAAGCTGGCTCCCGAGCGTACGTTCAGTATAAAGAAATAATCACCTGACCGCCAGCTCGCGAGCGTGTGTGAAATTACCCAAGTGTGCTAAGACGCAGAGAAATAAAACTTGAGTGTGCAGCTGCCGTACCTTCCATACTGGCCTTATAGGACCACTTGATCCTTGTGCTGGGTCAACTCTGGACACACAGGTTTAATCTTGTACCAGCTTAGTTTTTTAGGTTTACTTTAGTTTATTATGGGTCCCATTTGGAAAATTGGGACACATATTGTTTTTGTCCGTTTTTTTTTTTTTTTTTTTTTTTTTTTTGTTGTCAAACGCTTGACAGGTATGGTTTGTGGACCCAACATCTACCAAAAGGGGTAATGGAATCACAACGAAACTTGGTAATTTGTTAGGCCACATGGTCTAGAAATGCACAAACTAAAATTTTAGGTGATAAATCCAGGGGAATTCCCCTGGCACGTTAAAAACCAAGCCGGTATTTTTTTCTAAAAAATTAGCTTTTTGTTGCATAGCGCTTGAACGGTAGCTCCAATTTAATTCAGATTTGACAAAATGTAAGTGCATTAGTAACTGATTTAACACTTAAAAGAAATAAAAAAATACCTAGGGAAATACCCTAAAAAATAAGATTTTGTTGTCAAATCATGATTGTGACAGGCCTGCCATGTCGCCCCGACATATATCAGAAGGAATAATAAAATCGCAATGAGACTTTGTTATTTTTTTGACAACATAATCTAGAAACGCAGAAACCAAAATTTTGGGTGATGAATCCAGGGGAATTCCCCTGGCACGTTTAAAACCAAAACGGAATTTTTGTCTAAAAACTTAGCTCTTTTGCGCATAGCGTTTGAACGGTAGCTTCAATTTGAATCAGATTTAATAAAATGTAAGTGCATTAGTAGCTGATTTTACACCTAAAAGAAAGAAAAAAATTACTTAGGGAAATACTCTAAAAAATACGATTTTGTTGTCAAATCATGATTGTGACAGGCATGCCATGTCGACCCGACATCTACCAGAAGTAATGGTAAAATCGCAATGAGACTTTGTTATTTTTTGACAACATGGTCTGGATATGCAGAAACCAAAATTTTGGGTTATAAATCCAGGGGAATTCCCCTGGAACGTTAAAAACCAAAACGGTATTTTTTTCTAAAAAATTAGCTTATTTGCGCATAGCGCTTGAACGGTAGCTCCAATTTAAATCAGATATAATAAAATGTAAGTGCATTAGTAACTTATTTGAAACTTTAAAAAAATAAAAAAAATTACTTAGGGAAATACCCTAAAAAATAAGCTTTTGTTGTCAAATCATGATTGTGACAGGCATGCCATGTCGACCCGACATCTATAAGAAGAAACAATGTGTGCGCAATCAAACTTTGTTATTTGTTAGACAACATGGGCTAGATATTCAGAAACTAAAATTTTGGATAATAAATCCAGGGGAATTCCCCTGACGTTAAAAACCAAAGCGGTATTTTTTCTAAAAAATTAGCTTTTTTGCGCATATCGCTTGAACGGCAGCTCCAATTTGAATCAGATTTGGTAAAATGCTAGACCAATAAACACTCTGTTCCAATTAAAAGAAAGAAAACATTTATTAGGGTAATTCCTTTAAAAACGAAGATATGTTCCTGAATTATGATTGTAACAGGTATGCCATATCGTACTGACATCTCCAACAAGGAGATCGACAAATCAGACAAGGAGATCGACAAATCAGATTAAAACATTAAGAAAACATTTGTGGTGAAATGTTCGTAAATTTAAGACGCCTCTTTTTTCCCTTCACATGGAAAAGAAGTTTTGTTTAATAACTCTGGGACCCATGCGTTTATGCTTGCAGAAACAAAAAGTACATACTCAGTGTATAAAATACAAAATGTGGTTAGGGACCCTGTAGCATGAATGCTGGCTCACGAGCGGTGTTTTACAAATAGGGGTGGTTAAGCACGTGGTTGACACTCTCTAGTTTTTTTTTCTTTTCACGATGAAAACACGATGTAGGACCTTTGATAAAAATTTGGAAAACGGGGAAAAACGGCAAATTGACAGTCGTTAAAACACGTCTAAAAAGCAATCAATTATCAAGTTTCGGTATAATTAGACGTGGCCGCTAAACCCACGCGGTTAAATGATATGTGGTTTTAATTATTTCGTGGAAGTTTAATCCCGCGGGGCAACCAGTTATTCTTCATATCTCTCCAATGCAAACTGACCCGATAAAATAGGTTGTCACTCAAAACCCTAGAACGGAAAGTCTTAGATATTTTTACAGTTAGAATTTAAAGCTTCTATCTGCAACATTAACTCATAACTTCCCAAATCTTAAAATTTTGATCTGGTCTTTCTCTGTACATCGACAACTTTTCCCCAGCAAATAACAGCCAGCAGATGCACCCACATAATATGCCTATCGTGAGCGTTGTGCAGAAATGTAATAAATGAAGTAAAACAATATCAAACCCATTAGATATGAAGGAACTCATTATGAAATACTACTGCAGGACTGCTTTATGGCAATAACTTTAATTGCGAAAAATTAACAGTGGAATTAGTAAAAAAGGTTAAAAAACACCACATCGACAGTAAAAGAAAGAAAGAATAAAAAGGGCAAACTTTAAATAAGAAATAAAAACTAATTTTTTGACATAGAAAGTTCAAACCGTCATTAAATTCACAATAATTCACTATAAAATTAAGTTGATTTTTCACGGTCAAGTTCTCGCTTAATCATGGTAATTTCAGTTGGTGTCTCAAGTTCCAGTTCTATTTGAATAAGGTTTTAACTGGTTTAAGGATTTAATTAAACACGTCTTTGGAACTACTTTCGGTCAATATCTTGATCACAGTTGATATAAACATACAACGTTCTGAAAACTTTGCTCTGCAAAAGCAATGTGAAGAAATGGTTAAAATTGTGTAAATAAGGAAAGGTCTCGTTCACTTTTCGTTTAACTTTTTTTCAGACATTTATCCCATAAATGAGTTTTCTATCACAAAAGCGCTTTTTGTGCTTGGGTTAGGTTTCTGTGTTTGCAAAAACTTTGTAAATTTTCTCAAACTAATATTGTGTCAGTTAAACATATTAAATTGTCCGAACATTAGTCTCGGTGGTTTAGTGCGTCGCCTTGTCAGCCGAAGGATCAGAGGCTCGTAACTGGACCGCCAGTTAGTCGGTAGTGTCCTTGGGCAAGGCACTTAACGGAAATTGCCTGAACCCAGCGGATTAATGGGTTCTACCAAATTGAAGGAACGTGTCTATCATATACAACACACTGCAATGGCTCCGGTAACCCGACGGTGGGCACGAGGTGATCTGACGATTGCCCGTGTGTGTTAACCCCCTTAGTTTCCCATTCACAGGGATAAACATTAATATCCCACCCAAGTTGGAACCTAACTTTCCAGTCAACGAGGAAAAATAAACCAATCATAATATAAAAAAAACAATCTAGGATAGGATATTCATCTTTATCCTCGTGAATGGGAAAATGAATGGGGGTTATCACACAGGCAATCGTCAGATTACCTCGCGCCCACCGTCGGGTTACCGGAGCTATTGCAGTGTGTTGTATATGATAGACACGTTCCTTCAATTTGGTAGAACCCATTAATCCGCTGGGTTCAGGCAATGTCCGTAAAGTGCCTTGCCCAAGGACACAACCTACTAGCTAACGACCAGTTTCGCACCTGCAACCTTTCGACTGAAAGGCGACGCACTTAACCGTTAGACCAACGGGCCGGATAAAATGGAGAGAATGATTGATTGATATACAGCACATCATTTAAAACGGTTAATTTCCATCATGGGTAATAATATTTATCTCACAAGGTATGGGAACCCAGGAGAGTAATTACGCAAGTAACAGTTTTTGTTAAACCTCTTAAAAATTTAAGCAGTGCTGTTCTAAAGACCAAACTGACCAGTCAATTGCGTTTAACTGACCATTAGATAACCTACAATTGATCTAAGCGGTCAGAGGATAAAATGTCATTCTAAGTAATTGGACAAATGTTAATTTTCGAGGCACATCTATTATTCACAGACTATGCTTTCAATTAATACACAGCTTCTTATCAAGACACAGGTGCAAGTCACAGCTGTCAATCAAGTCACAGCCGTCAATCAAGTCACCCAACTCACCAACTCTTTAATTGCCCATACTTGTCAGAAGTTGAATACTCTCAGGTAAAGTGATGAGCAAACAATCAGAATCGTCGCTTTTAAATATTATTTCATCTTTCTTTGTTCGTACAATGAGTAATGGTAATAAGCTTGCGCTGTGCATTACCACTGTAAGTCTTTCTGTCACATAATTGGCCACAAGCTTAAAGTGAAATTGTATTTAATTGTCCTTATAGGATAGGCTATTCATCTTTATCCCCGTGAATGGGAAAACCAAGGGGGTTATCACACGGGTAATCGTCAGATCACCTCGCGCCCGCCGTCGGGTTACTGGAGCTATTGCAATGTGTTGTGTATGATAGACACGTTCCTTCAATTTGGTAGAACCCATTAATCCGCTGGGTTCAGGCAATGTACGTAAAGTGCTTTGCCCTAGGACACAACTGACAAGCTAGCGACCAGTTTCACACCTGCAACCTTTCGATTGAAAGGCGATGCACTTTAACCACTAGACCAACCGGCCGGACAAATTAGCTCAAAGTGATTTCATGTTTGAATGGAAAACAGTTGTTATTTGTCCGACCGGTTAGTCTGGTGGTTTAGTGTGACAGTGTGACACCTTTCAACCTAAAGGTTGCAGGTTCTAGTCCATAACTAACCAGTTGTGTCCTTGAGCAAGGCACCTAACGGAAATTGCCTGAACCCAAAGGATTAATGGTTTCTACCAAATTAAATAAACATCTTAATCATACACAACGCACTGCAAAAGCTCCGGTAACCCGACAGTGGGCGCGAGGTGATCTAACCATTGCCAGTGTGTTAACCCCCTTGGTTTTCCTACTCTAGGAGATAAACTTGAATATTAATTAAAATGATGATGTTAATTAAACGCATAAAGTGACTAATAATTGGTGCAAAATATATCTATGTAAATGTTAAACGTTAGATGTAACCATAAAACCTAATCCTTCATAAAGAATCAAATGGGATACCTCTTCCTATACGAAATTTTAGGGATTAATGAATGTTGGGCTATAAAGTCCCCGATGGTTAGTGGTGTCTCTTTCCATAAACAACCCACAACTAATCCAACATAAATTTGAGTATAAATCAAAATTATTAAAGTGTGAAATGGATAAAAGTTAATGTTGTGGTCACAAAATATTGTCAGAATATACTGCACCTTAAAAACTTCAACTGGAAGCGTTTCTTGTGTGCTGGCTACACCCCACCTTATAGTCAATGAAGCTGAATCGCATTTACTTATATTGAGTAACGAACATTTTCCGTTTAATACTTCCAAGTCAACACCATCGGGCAGTTTCATAGACACATCTGGAAGTATAAAGGTCGGTGTAACTTCTGTTTAATGTTCCGATGTATTTATATCGCGCTGTGGGAGGCTGTATAAAGTGAGTTTTGTTTGTACAGCTCCATAATAAAAATGAGATTTATAGTTGTTGTGTTGGTGCAGCTGCCTATTAAACTGAACATATATTTTGTTTGCTTAACTCCATATATCGAAATTGTAATTTAATTTATTTAAATTTGTTGTATAAGGGTAACAATTACTCATAAAACCTCTCATAAATTGGTCTGAGTAAAAACCGAACCCACACTCTGTCTGGCCAGAACCACTGTCCTTAACCCAAAGCTGTTGTATATCCAGCCGTTCTGAATGGTTTTAAAAGGTTGTACGAATGTCTGCAGTAAGCACAACCATTGTAGGACTATGGTTTACCATAACATTTTCTTAAATAAACAATTCTTTTCTTTACAAGGTATTTTATGCCGGGATGCTATATTAGTTTTGAAACGTCACAGCCTCAGCCAAATGTAAGGTGGTAATCTAGTGATTGCCGTATTGTAACTCATTCTTTATCCAATAAAATATCAACCAATACTACCAACCTAATATCTCCTTCCTTGATCTCACTGGGTTGGATATTTGTTGCAGGTTGGCTACTTTAGCTCTCAAAGTCGGTTGTGTTATCCATGCTGTTATTAATATTATAAAATACATTAAAAAAATTATACATACTAAACTAAAAAAGTTAAACATCAATCACCTGCTGACAGGAAATGCATTTGGCTCATTGTGCAAAGGAGAAGATATTTGTTGTGTGGAGTCATTTTGTTGATATAAAGTGGATATTTTTCCACTATTGATTTGTTTGTTTGTTTGAGATTCTTGTAGCAAAGGAGCTGGTTTATACAATTGGAAACTTTTTTTGTTCAAGTCTGCCAAATAGTTTTTGTTGGTAAATGTTTCATGTTCATGTCGCTGATGATAGGAAATTGTTGAAAAAGTCAGACTTTTTTCTGACAGACTTTGAAACTCCATTTCTTGATTGGTTTCTATGAAATAGCACAATGGTTGAGTTTTTGTATACCGGACGCAACAAGTTTTTTTCAATTTATTCGTTTATTAGATAGTTCGATCAAAACTGT
>CH003131.1:140674-153395 GCA_000149265.1 Ciona savignyi
TAACAAATATTTAAACTGGAAATTATCCAACCTCTTGTATGGCAACCAAGGAATTTGTTGCCTACAGATTAAGTCAAACAGAACAACAAAACAAGCCATTCAGCTTGTTTTAATGACAATATATTTTGCAAATTACTTATCCATCTTCAAGTTGAAGACCATAGTTAATTGTTAAGACTAAAAATAAATCAAATGAACTCTATGGGTGCATTTATAATACCTGGGTCATGAAAAGGACTTTCACCTGCTTGGCCTCTTGTTTCGATTTCATCTTCGTTTGGGATCTGAGACCAACTTGTGCGCCTGTACTCAACATGGAAATCATATAAATATTATTTACTTTGCAGTTGATGCCAAGATGTTTTTTTGTAACAATGGTTCAAATTATTAAAAAGAATTAAAACAATTTTATAGTCAGTAACTATTGAAGTGAACAATTATCGATTTAACATCGATCACCTGATCGTGGTTTTTTGTTGAGAAGGCACCAATGCATTTACCCCCTAAAAAACTTAGCATCGCATTAATCCATATACTTTAAGGGTTGAACTAATTTTGCAATCAAAATTTTACAAATATAATTAAACATCATTCACCTGCTGTTGATCCTTTCTTTAGGGAGTCTTAATGGACTCACTTTAGTTCCCAAAGTGGAAAGTAGTTGGTTTGTGGAGTGTTTTTGTTGGATTGGAGTTGGATTCTCCCCAGTATAGTTTATTGCATGTCTCATAAGCTTGGGTGGACGACGATAGTTTATTTGTGGGGAAGGTTGTGTGAAGGGTGGTGGTGGACTAGATGGCAGATTTGGTAGACTTTTGCTTCTTCTTGTTAATACTGTTAATACGGATTACCGCAATAAAATACTGGCCACAATAATCCCTATCCTTTCAACTTTATGATCCAAACTTAATCGCTTATTATAATTTTATCAATTGCTGCACAACAAAGCATTTAGGTTTACACAGGTTATAATTATTTAAGACTAAAACAATTCAATGTGCATGTATAATACCTGGGTAATAAGAAGGACTTTCACCTGCTTGGCCTCTTGTTTCGATTCCATCTTCGTTTGGGATCGGATACCAACTTGTGGGCCTGTACTCAACATGAAAATCATATAAATATTTAAGTTATAGCAAGTTAATACCAAAATGGTTGGTTTGTAATAATGGTTCAACTTATTATAGTTACAAAAATATGAAAGTTGGTGCATACTTAATATATCATTTTAGTTTGGGTTGTAATTATGCACTTTTAAGCTGGTTTTTCTAGTCGGCTATTTTTAAGATACTTAGATTTACAAAAATAAATTCATATTTACCGATAACTTGTAAATTCATTTCTTCTGATTTCTGTTGGAATTGTTGGTTGAAATGGGAAATTCTGACCAAATGAAGTCCCATCAGTCATTGTGTCTTTTTCAAGAAGATTCGAATATGGGCCACTAATAGCAAATGCTCTTGAACTTGGAATGCTATCCCCTTCATCGATGAAGGACTTCGGCATTGACTGATTTTCGGATCGATTTTTATTAAACTCATTGTTTATTTCATCAACAAATGCTGCTGGCCATAAGGAGGGTGGCGGTGGACTTGATGTCATATTCGACTGACGTCTGCTACTTCTCATACCTGTGCAACAAATATGATGTGTTTGTACGACAATTATCCATCACATTATACTGTTCCTACCTTTTGTACTTATCACAGTAAGAATAAATATTTAATTAATACAACAATATAAGGAGTCGGTCCTTACCTAATATCTTCTTTTAGTTTGTTGTTTGCCTTATTGTGCAAAGATAAAATCTGATTTCTTTTTTTAATTGATTTGGTTTATTTTTGCTTCTTCATTGCATTAAAGAAAAATGGCACAAATATTTTACAATAAGGCAGAATAAAATGGCAAAACTACAGTTGTTAAAATACATTAACGTCGATTTTAAACCACCATATTTACCTGGATACGCTCACCATCTGAAAATAAGCCAAATAATAGACCTACCTCAGAAAATATGAATATGATATTATTGTTTCATACATGTGAATGGGATAATACAATCGGTATTTTTCACATGGGTATCATCTGAAATGTGATGCTAAATACATGGCATTCAGCTGAAGTGAATTTTATTACAATAAAAACAATTGTTCTTTTGTTACAAAACAAAATAAAAAACAGGACTAACCTTTTGCATAATGCTTATATTGTCAATCAAAGCCATCTTGAATATTCTGGTGAAAGACACTTTTATAAACAAACATAAAATAAATACATCAAACAAACTACAAAGCCATGTTAAACATCAGCTACAGCTACACTATTATGAAACATATGCCAGCTAAATATTGATTTTTTAATGTTCAGAAAATTTGCCTAACTGTTTTAAAGATATATTAACTGCAGTCCATGTCACTTGACCATGGTTTTCATTGGTTTTTGACCTAGTATGTGTGAAAATAAGGAACATGGTTAGGAGTGCGATTTCACTAATCTCAACCCCAGAACTAACTTTAACCCCAACCCAAACATTAATATCATGGCTTTTGTAATTACAAAGTATTGTAAGCGATCCTGTAGTATTAAGAGGTCCTGTAGAGCTGATTGACAGACCAGCGAAATCGGTGCAGAAGTTTTCGAAACAGGCACAGCTGTGCATTCATAAGGGCTTTTTTCAACAATTTTAACAAAACTTAATATATTGCGCAAAAAAAATTACACAAACCGCGAAACCACTAGACATTTGGGCAGAGCAGTTGCATACTTAAAACCAAGGCTAATGTTAACTAAACAATTGTACGTTGCTAGCTCAATCTTTATACCAAGTACCTGTTTATAGCACATAAACTTTAAACACTTACCTTCAAGCACGGGGTGCCTCTAAATACTACAGGACCGCTTGGACCGCTTGGATCGCTTGGATTGCTATGGAAAGTAATTCTAACCCTGTCCCAAAAACTAATCTCAACCCCAGAACTAACTTTAAACCCAACCCTAACATTATTATAATGGCTTTTGTAATTACTAAGTATATTAAGCGCTCCATGCGCTCCAAGCGGTCCAAGCGCTCCTGTAGTATTTAGAGGTACCGTCAAGCACGTAGTAATCTTTTGTTTGGGGCACACATAAAATTGAACGCAACAAAAACGAAGGGGAAACACCTAAAAGCATTTTGGAGAAAAATCTGAAGTATAAAATAGGGAGTTCCCCATTATTGGTATCAAATAGAAATAACATGTGTCGGTTTTAAAAGCAATCTTGTTCCCACAATTAAAATAGCGATTTATATGATTTTTCCTCAGACCAACAAAAATATTTAAAACATCAAAATATAAATCACATACATATATATAATATATATATATGTATATATAAAGGTTACAGTGCGATCCATCCAAGTAGAAGAAGAAACGTCTAAAACTAAACTAAGTATGTAGTGATTCCATTTATTCATAAAATTAATCTCTTTAATTGTCGTGGGTGTATTAGTCTGGGAAATATATGGTATTGTAGCGGCTGCTTATTTAATATATATATTTATATTATTTAGTTCATTAGACGGGTAGCAGTTTTGCTTTATTATTAATATTTGACTCCGATAACGCAACGGTACATTTACAAGAATACATAAGCATAACCGGCTACGTAGTTGATAAATGGGGACGGGCTGTAGGGTACGTTAAACGTAAACCCGCCCTCTGGAATTTTCTTGGAACTATGTCGCCAGCAGCCAATTATGTCGATACGACAGTATCAATATTGGGGAACTCCCCATTTTTTTATTCCCCTAAAATGTTTTTAGGTGTTTTCCCTTGATGACGACTTTAGTTTCCTTTTTTATTTCTTCATATCTTAAATCTTATATACGAAAAATTACTATTTGCTTAAAGGTAAGGTAAGGTTTGTATTTTATTTGTTATAAACATGCTACTTGGTGCAATGATTGAAACTAAAAAAAAACAAAATGAGGGAAAAAGGAAGTAGCAAGATATTGCGGTGTAATGTTTATTTTGTCGTGGGCCTAAATACGTTGATACTAGAACTCTGTTAAATATTAATCTAATAAGGAAGTAGAAAAAGTATTGCAATAAATTGTTTAAATTTGTGTTAATACAATGATGCCAAACGTTAGATATTTATTACCCTCTGTTCTACTTATAATTAAAACATGTTGTAGTTTGTTGGGGTTCTTCAGATATAAAACTTCATATCCATTATGCATACTACATAATAGAATCTTACGTACAATACCATACAGCATTTATTATTAGGTGGCATTTGTGTTTAATAAATAAATATGATTAATTGATGAAATCTAATACGATATAACTTGCTTTAGCTTTGAGGTATGTCAGATTACCTTACGCTCACAGTCCAGTTGTCACAAGCTTTTGCAATGTATTTAATATAAATATAACAGGTTGCATGATCTATATAAGACCATAGTTACCATACCTTATTGTGTTGACTACAATTTGACATATTGGTATTGTATGAAATAATAGTGTCATTTTGAAACCGAGACAATCATATAGGGTTAACCACTTATCCCTTATGTTTAAATTCTTTATTTATTTGTTCTATATACATTACCTCTAATCACTAACAACTTCTAACCATTTAACTTTAACCTTTAAAGTCATAATCTGGTGCAAGTTTAGTTGTAAGGTTTTGATGTAGGTTTAATTGCATGGGCATAATTCAATGTGGGTTTAATACAATGGTCACCAGTTCCATTAAACACCAAGTTTTACTTGGAACTTAGCCCCATTTGATTTCATGCAATTATATTTGATTGCATGTAATATGTAATCCTCCCACTAACCCCCCTTAGTGTTTTTTTGGTTATTTAAGCTCATGCCGAAGGTCATAAAAAAAACTATTGTGTCGTAAAAAGTCCTGAGTTCGAAATTGGACGTTGAGTAAACATTGTTAGGCTGCACAAGTTTAAGCCGTATTTCGATAAACAAACTATGGTGAAATATTCTTTTTCTTTTCATTTGTCATTGTTTTAAAAACACATTTCAGAATAAAAGATGGCTTCGATTGACAATGAAAGCATAACACAAAAGGTTAGTCCTTTGTTTTTATATTTGTTTTATAACAAAAGAAGCACTGGTGCCCGGATTGGGTAACTTTAGACTAAGTTTTGTTTTACAATCAATCTTTATATGATGTTCTCTCTCAAATGTTGTACTGGTTTATATGTTCTACTCTCTTATTTGATATACTCTGTTATATGATATAATTTGTCATATGATGTACCTTCTTTTAAATGTTGTACCCTTTTTTCTTTTACCTGGCGATATTAATTATTTCTAAAATAGCATCATTGAAAAATAGAAATAGCATTTGCAACCAGAAAGACTTAACATGATAATTTTTGGAATTAGAAATTTGTTGTTTTTATTGTTTATCTATTGCAACAATTAAACAAAAGTTCATTACAATCCATTAAAACAAATATCAATATCATCTTTCACCAAATGGATATTTTACGTGCACTATTAAAAATTTTAGTGAATTTTTTTTTATTGTAAAATCAGCCTATTATGTCCTGATTGCATAATACAATAAATATTACCAATTATTTTTTTCTTTTTGATGAACTAAAAAGCAAAAATTGCTTTTAGTGTATTCACATGCAATGTTTGATATGTTTGTTGCTTATCTTTATTTAATTTATTGCGCAAATATTTAATAATTAAGTTTCTAATTATGTATTGTGTAAATAATGTTGCAAGTCATATAATAAAAAACATTTTCATTTCCAACATTATTATGAAGTTAATGAAGTGACTTTTCCTTGTTCTATCTTATAATAAAGTAATATATGAGTATATGAAATACACACTTAAAAATTAATACTCAATTTCTGTTTTTTTTTCGGCTGTATTTATTGTCTGCCAGCACTGCCATTAGATGTAATGTAGTTTTATTATTTGATGAAACTGACACAAAAAAATGTTCAAAAATAATGAGAAAAAATGCAACTTTATTTAAAACAAATTGGAGATAATGAGTTAAAAGAGTATAAGTAAATATTATATCAAATGTTAGCATTATATTAACTGACCCGACTAACCACGAAAGTGGTGTGCATTAGTGTGTCGCTTTATTTTCTTGCATTGGACTTTTGTACTTTATGGTTTACTTAAGATAGTGAACAGTTTACATTATACAGCTAGGCAGTTGGGCAATATTCAAAGCTGAATGTTGTACAATGTTGCTACCCAGATGAATATCTGATCCATTTTATTCTATATCAATAAATACAAAATTACATATATTGAATGTATTTTTACGGTAATAGCTGTAAATTTTTACAGCATTATGCTTTTACTCCATGGTGGTCCTGCCTCATAAATGTTTTATTATACATGGCAAAGAGTTAGGAATGCAGTTTATTAGTATAATTCCTATCATGAAATAAAACATTTTTGATGTTCTTTTTTTTATTTGGTTCCAATTGTTCAATAAAATTTTCTAGAGATATAAATATTTAGGAATTTAAAATTTCACTTTAATATTTCTTCCTAATTTTTGTTTCAGGATTCTGATGTAGAAACGGATCCAATAAATACAATAAACGTGGCAAAATCCCCTCTTTGTAATGTGCAAGGCGCAATAGTACAAGATACAGCAGAACTAAGCTGTGATGAAACGGTTGCAAAAGAAATAGAAGCATGTTATATTAAAACCTGGAATGTTGAATCATTCAATCTTGATCATGATTACCAGAAACCACATGATCACAACAGCAATTCAAATGATAAATCAATTTCTTTATCACTAAATGGAAAAGACAAATACTTGGAAGTGAATGAAAGAAAAGCAGATTTACGTAGCCCAACGTAATTATTCAATTTGTTTTGCTTTATATGTTTGTATTAAGAATGGGATTAACATTATGTCCTGCCGTGGAGCTCATTTGGTTGCAGCATTGCCACTGACCATTAGGTTGTTGGATTGAAACTGATCTGTAGCTGGTTGGTTGCACACAATTTTATAGAGCAGTGGTTCTTAAACTTGTTGAAGGTACCGAACCCCGCAAGTTTTATGCGGGCATTCACCGAACCCTTTGTTGAAATTCAAAATATATCTGTTAAAAAACTTGAGCTTAAAGTTAACTATGCATTTGTTGCACATAAGATCTTATTATTCAAAGAAAGAAAACAAACAAAACATGAATTCCACAGAAAAACACAACTCAATAAATATGTACTACAAATCAATGCGTTTTATGCTGTTGCATTTTAGAAACAATTCTAGAAATGTGAGGCTTGACCTTTGTGATTGATATACACATAGCGTGTTTATACTTATCCTAATCTCCGCTGAACCCCTGATACTGACTTATCGAACCCCTGGGGACCCAGTTTAAGAACCACTGTTATAGAGAAAGTCAATTAGCAGACGTCACCTGATCCCAGTGGATTAATGGTTTAAACTAAAACATTATGAATGTCTTAATAATATTCATGCACAACTCAGTAAAAATGAATTTGCTTTAGTAGAGTTTGTTAGTTTTACAGCAAACTGTACACAATAAAAAGGCAAACAGCCTACAACTAACTGTATATGTTCTTTGAATGTAATATTTGTTTTTTACTGACATTTACACAGTAAAGCGAATGTAGTAAATTGTTAAAAATTCAATCAACTAAGGTTGAAAATGTTCTTGAATTCCCAATAAAATAATATAATGCATACCAACTTTATAAGGTTAATGTTTTACTACATTTTAAACGCATGGTATTTTATAATGGGAGTTATAAATTATACCATGTTGAGTTCTTGTGTACATAACCATGTTTTCTCTGTGTATTTAACCTAAGCAAATAACAGGCAATGTACTGAAACATCAACCACTACCTTGGCGAACCAAGCAGATGGTTTTCGCAAAGAAGAAAATGATTTGCCAAATTCATCATCCAATTCCAAAGGTATTGTAATCTCTTCAAAATTAATGCATATGTACTGCTATCCAACCTTTTTTACTTTTGTATTATTAAAAATTAAAGAAATGCTTCATGGCCCAATATTATTATAATGTAATGAGGATAGGATATTTATGTTTATTCCCATGAATGGGAAATGTGATGGTCATTATCACACAGGCAATTGTCAGATCACCTCGCACCCATGTTGGGTTATTGGAGCTATTGCAGTTTATTGTGTATGATTAAGAAAGTGTTTTAATTAGGTAGAACTCATTACGACCAACTAGCTAGTGACCAGTTTCGTACCTGCAACTATTCGGCTGAAATGCTACGCACTAACCTACCAAGCTATTCAATGGGGAAAAGTGAACATACCTGTGTGCTGTAAAGATCAAACTTTCTATTTCTATTTCTTTGCCTGTACTACTCACATATCTTATTTGGATTAATCATTAACAAATAAAACTTGTAAAGAAGTACCTACAGTATTATTGTGTGAAATTGTTAATTATGACAACACAATTATAAAGCAGGGATTTCTTTTATTGCTACATTTTAATACCTTAGAAATACCAAATAAAACATTAGAAATGGCATAAATTAAATATATATAAGTAAAATACAGAAACAACCAAAAAAATCAAATTTATTGGGCATCTTAAATGAAGTTAACTGACTTTGGAAGACCAGTCAAACTTAACTGGCCGTCTAGAATAACTGCGTTATAGAAATCACCACTGTCATTCAATTACTTATCTTACACTATATTTGCCAAAACTATCGAAGTGTGTTGTGTAAAATAAAAACATTACACTTTTTCTACACTGGAAGCAGACATTGTTTGGTTAATATACACTTAAACACATTTATATCCCAATTTTTTTAGTAGTTACAAATTAAATAAACTTGACAATTTATTTTATTCTATCCAAGGTTAAAACTCATTACTTTTATATATTTTTTAAGCAGATTTGTATATGGAGTTACAAAGCTTAATTTGTTTTCATAATTAGGAGAGGGATATATTTAAAACCTCATTTGCAACGTTTTATTAAATTACATTTTTAAAGGAACACGGCACATTCATGTTCTTTATGCAGGACTTGAAATAGCTAAGTAAATTAATTTCTTTCAACTATTCGTTTTTACAGTGGATGTCAATGATAATATTTTAATTGGTACATTTGTTGATGAAATAAACAACGATTTTAATAACAATCGAATCGAAAATCAGTCAATGCCGAAGTCCTTTATCGATGAAGGGGATAGCATTCCAAATTCAAGGGCGTATGCTATTAGTGACCCATGTTGGAATTTTCTTGAAAAGGACACAATGACTGATGGGACTTCATATGATCACAACTCTAGAAATCTTGAAAGTTTTAATTATTCTTTCTCTATGCAACCAACAATTCCAACAGAAATCGGAAAAAATGAATTTTCAAGTTATCGGTAAAAATGATTTTTTTTTATAAATCTAAGTATCTAACAGATAGCCAACTAGAAAAACCTGCTTAAAAGTGCATAATTACAACCCAAACTAAAGGGAGATATTAAGTATGGACCATTACATTATATTTTTGTATAATAAGGTGAACCATTATTACAAAGCAACCATCTTGGCATCAAATGCAAAGTAAATAATATTTATATTTTTTCCATGTTGAGTACAGGCGCACAAGTTGGTCTCAGCTCCAAAACGAAGATGGAATCGAAATAAGAGGCCAAGCAGGTGAAAGTCCTTTTCATGACCCAGGTATTATAAGTACACATTGAATTGTTTTAGTCTTAAATAATTATAGGTGTAAACCTAATTGCTTAGTTGTGCAGCAATCGGTAAAACTATAATAAGCGATTACGTTTGGATCGTAAAGTTGAAGGAATGGGGATTATTGTGGGCAGTATTTTATTGCGGTAATTCCGTATTAACAGTATTACCAAGGAGAAGCAAAAGTCTACCAAGTCGGCCACCAAGTCCACCATCAAGCCCACCACCATCCTTACGGTCATCTGCCCAACATATAAATCATCGTCTACCCAATCTTATGAGACATGCAATAAACAATACTGGGGAGAATCTAACTCCAATCCAACAAAAACACCCCACAAACCAACTACTTTCCACTTTGGGAAATAAAGTGAGTCCATTAAGACCTCGTGAAGACATGTTCTACAACAGGTGAATGATGGTTAATTATATTTGTAAATTTTTATTGCAAATTTAGGAAATTGTATTTTAATTTTTTTCAGATAAGGCAAAGCCTAGAATGTGTTGTCATGCAGTTGTCATTAGGTTACCAGGCCTTTTGTATTACTTTGTGTAGATTGTAACATTAAAACTGTTAGTTCAATCCTTACCCTATTTGGACTTGGTGTAAGTGGATCTCAGTTGTATGAGGAGTTTAATTGAATATTAAAATACGTTGAAACCGAGATCTTACTATAAAATATACCATGAGTTGATTTAAATCCTTTTATAAAATCTCAGAGTGGATATTAGAACTGACTTGGAGCGCCAAAGTAGCAAACCTGCAACAAATATCCAACCCAGTGAGATCAACGAAGGAAAAGCTCAAAGAAATCGATATTTAGCTGGGGTACCAGGTTGGTATTAGTGGTTGTATTTCTTATTACCTGAGTGTTTCAATAGCATCTTCTGTGTGTAGTTTTATATTGTTTTTTTTTTTATATTTTGTTGCTTTTAGCTAGAGTACACTAGATTTATCCTAAGGATACATATGTAAAACATTTGTCACAATACCGGTGACCATCTGATCACCACCTGGCCACAGTCGGTACATTTGCAAATGTATTGAGTTTTGCAATGTACAATTGCAAAACTCAACCATTGCTCTTCATAGAAACCAATCAAGAAATGGAATTCAACACACTTTCTTCTGCAACCAGAAGAAGTCTGTCTTTTTCTGGAACCGGAAATCATCATCTACATGAAACAATTCCCTATCGAAACTATGTGGCAGATTTTACCAAAAAAAGTAACCAATTTATTAAACCAGCTACTGCTATGCTACAAGAATTACAAACAAACAAACCAATCAATAATGGAAAACTATATCAACAAAATGACTCCACACACAAAATATCTTCTCTTTTGCACAACCAGGCAAATGCATTTGATGTCAGCAGGTGATTGATGTTCAACTTTTTTAGTTTAGTATCTATATAATTGTTTTTAATGTTTTTTTGTATTAATTACAACACAGTATGGATGTTAGAACTGACTTGGAGAGCCAAAGTAGCCGAGTTTAGTTTAGTTTATTTTTTGTTTCCACGATGAAAACATAAATCAGGATTTTTGAAAAAAATTGGAAAACGGGAAAAAACAGCAAAACGACAGTCGTTAGAACACGTCTAAAAACAAGCAATTATTTATTAAAATCCGGTAAAATTAGACGTGGCCGCTAAACCCAAATAAAAAATAAATAAATAAAATAAATAAGATAACACAGCCAACCTGCAACTAATATCCAACCCAGTGAGATCAACGAAGGAAAAGGTCAAAGAAATCGATCTTCAGTTCGAATACCAGGTTGGTAGTATTGGTGGTATTTTCATCTTATTGGTGTAACAGGTTATTTCAATTACATATTATAACAGGTTACATATTCATTCAATGTGTTAGTATTTTGTTACTCAAGTTGCTTGCAAAGTAAAAATGTTAAGTTACCATGGTGAGAATTAAACCTTCAACCATTAGGTTGACGAGTCTCAATCATATACAAGACACTGCAATAGCTCCGGTAAACTAACAGTGTGCGCGAGGTAATCTGTTAGTTGCCTGTCTGTAAACACCCCTTTGCGATTTTCCCATTCACGGGTTATTGCGGTTCAAATGTGAAAGCCACCGATTTACGATTGTGAAACTCACCCATTGTTTTCTTTCATAGAAACCAAATATGAAACGATTTTAAACATCTCAAAGACGAGAGAAAACCAATCTTTTTATCAAACTGGAAGTTGTGACCCACCTCTACAGCAGACTATACCCAAGTCCACATTATTCCCAAATAATCCTTCGCATTTTCATAATACGCACACTGAAATTAAGTCATCTGATCCCTATGTGATAAGAAAAACCACCTGCTATTCTACATGAAGTACAAACATATAATGAAACACCCAGCACTCTAAGGCCAGTCAATGATGGGAAAAAATCAATTCCATCCCAACAAAAAGACTCCACCAACCAAATATCTTTGCGTTTGCCCATTGAAGAGACTTTATTAAGAGTGCCTAAAGAAGGAATCAACAGCAAGTAAATTGTGCTTACTGATATTAAAAAAAGTTGATTATTTACTAATACATAATTCAAAAGAATGTCAGCATTAAAATATCACTCACTTGTAGGTGAAGTTTAAATTAGGTATAAATCCGAAATTACCAAGACACAATTACAACATTTTGCGTTTTTTTGGTATATATAAATATCACAACACAGTGCGGAAAGTACTGATCGATTGGAGCGCCAGAATAACCAACCTGCAACGGACGTTCATCCCAGTGAGGCCAATCAACCTGCAACGAACGATCAACCCAGTGAGGCCAAGGAAGTGAAAGCTCCAAGCAATCGATATTTAGCTGGGATATCAGGTTGGTGGTATGTTTATCTTATAGGCTGGGTGCTTGGATATAATAGTCTGTTTCAATTATTTATAAAAACACAAGTTGTCAGAGCGTATTGTAAAAGATAGGAACGGAAGGGAAAAGAGAGAGAAGCAGTAGAAGTGAGATGAAAGGTGGGTAGGAGAGGGGGGATG
>CH003131.1:155502-167681 GCA_000149265.1 Ciona savignyi
CACAAAATTTAAATATACAAAGTAATTGGATAAGCATCTTCTACTATAACCATATCATATGCTTCTAGTTTGTCTGGTCGATTAATTCTACAGAACAGACCTCATTAGTTATGCAGCTCTAAAGCTCAAAACCAGCTGCTGGCAGGTTGGTCATTAAAGAAACATGTACAACATTAATTTGATAACTGGTCAGTTTGCATGTTTAATCTGACAATGTTTCAACAAATGTTATTTTTGCAAATCTGGGATAAACATGAACTCATATGGCTCTGATAGGCTTATCATCAGGACCGTTTTTGTACACATTTGGGTTTTGTACCAGTTGTGTTAGCCATTCAGTCACATAACTGTTCAGTTAAATAGCCAGCTGCACCAACACAACAACTATAAATCTCATTTTTATTATGGAGCTGTGCAAACAAAGCTCACTTACACAGCCTCCCACAGCGCGATATAAATACATCGGAACATTGAACAGAAGTTACACCGACCTTTATACTTCCAGATGTGTCTATGAAACTGCCCGATGGTGTTGGCTTGGAAGTATTAAACGGAAAATGTTCGTTACTCAACATAAGTAAATGTGATTCGGCTTCATTGACCATAAGGTGGGGTGTAGCCAGTACACAAGAAAAGTTTCCAAATGAAGTTTTAAAGGTGCAGTATATTCTGATCGCAATATTTCCATTAATCCATTTCACACAACAGTAGTGATTTAGTCAAGGGGTTGTAGGATTGAAACTGGTCGCTAGCTTAGCAGTTAAGTCCTCTATCAAGGCATTTAGGTATCACCTAAACACAATGAATTAATTATTTTACCGGAATTAAAGAAACATCTTAATTATACACAACACACTGCAATAGCTCTGCTAACCTGATGGCGGACAAGTAATAATCTGACGATTGTCTATGCGATAGTTTCTTAGCATTTTCCTCTTCACAGGGAATAATATAAATATATTTTTCTTTTGCCTGCCTTAACAATGAGACCTCTTTGGAATATTATAGTTGTTATGACTTCCTTTGGCTGATTAGCTCATTCATTAGGAGTGCACACCGTCCACCCAATGGTTGTAGGATCAAAACCAGCCAAAGGGTGAGTCAGGTGTGTTCTTGTGCTCAATTGAATAAAAACTGATATAATGTCTCCATTGTAAACAACGCACTGCAATAGCTCTGGCAACGTGACTGTGCAGACAAGTTTATCTAATGATTGCATTTTTACACTGTTGTAAAATGCCTGGTATATATAACATATATTTGGACAATCAAATATTTTTTATCCTTAGGTTGTGGCAAATTATGTGACACATGGACTTTATGTGGGAATTCACGGCCCAAGCTTATTACAAGTAAACATTGAACGAACCAAAAAAGATGAAATCAAGTTTGAAAGGAAAGATGAATATTTCTTCATAACTTTACCTGAGAATGTTTCATTAGAGAAGCATCTTGTAGAACCTGAAGAACCAGTAAGTTTTGTGGTGTGATTGGCACCTGTGTCTTGATTGACAGATGTGTGGTGTGATTGGCACCTGTGTCTTGATTGGCAGATGTGTGGTGTGATTGGCACCTGTGTCTTGATTGACAGATGTGTGGTGTGATTGTCACCTGTGTCTTGATTGACAGGTGTATCGTGTGATTGACACCTGTGTCTTGATTGGCAGATGTGTGGTGTGATTGGCACCTGTGTCTTGATTGACAGATGTGTGGTGTGATTGGCACCTGTGTCTTGATTGACAGGTGTATCGTGTGATTGACACCTGTGTCTTGATTGACAGATGTGTGGTGTGATTGGTACCTGTGTCTTGATTGTCACCTGTGTCTTGATTGTCACCTGTGTCTTGATTGGCAGCCACACTCTCCAGGTTACCTCTTCTAAAGCCTGCCCCCTCCAATAACACGGTCACTTCACCACACACTGTTCTTTTTAAGTGTTATAATTTTGATTTAATAACTTTTTATTAGTGTTTAAACAATTCGTTTTTTCTGTTTTCAATTTCATTATACAGAAGGTCCAGTTGTATGATGTTATAGTGAAAACAAAAAGTTATCTAAACATAGTAATCTGCTCTTTTCCACCCCGATTATAAACACAAAGTACCTCTTGTTTGTCATCTTATTTAAATTGTGTTCCCCAATTCAATTTATTTACAGCAATACCAAGTTCTAATGGAAGAAATATCTTTGGATCGGGTAACACTGTCGAATCATCCTTTAAAATGCAAATCGGACAGCTGTGACTATTTTGCCCTGAGTCGACAAGGGTTGTGCTGGCATTGCAATAATGAGCTTCAAAAATGGAGCAGCAGTTTTGCGTCGGCAATGCAAACTTCAATAACGGCCTCCCAACCTGATATACATCGCACCGCAAGTCATTTTAACATTTCGACAACAGGTCAAACTAAAGACACTTTCAACGCAACCCTCACTTGCATAAACTGCAAGGCAGCCAAGGCAGCTAATAATGATAAAGGATTTTGTAATAATTGTTTTTCATCTAAGAAGTAAATGCACGTGGTTTTGCTCCAGCAATCTTTCGGCTTATGTTTGATGTTATCACTGAACCGTGAGTATTCTGATCAACTGTCGAATGCTGAGTAGTTTGGTGGGTTATTGCGTCGAATATTAATATCCGAGAGGTTTAAGGACCAAAGCGGGTTGCTAGCTTCTTAGTCGTGTACAAGGCAGTTAATTCGCATGAACAATGGGTTTCATAGATTGAACAAAAACAGAAAACCAATTCAGATTTACAAAAGCACATTTACCACGGAAAAGGATTGCGTTTCATGTATCGATAAAAAGAAAAAAAAACGTTTTTGGGGGGAACTCTTCACTATTTTTTTGTCCTAATTTTAAGGTTTTTGTTTTAAAATTAGTTTTAGCATTTCTATTATATAATTTCTCGCCTTTATAATTTTGCTTTTGTAATGTAGATTATTTGCCGTAATAATATTTTTATTTATATCATATAAATTTGTTTAACCACGATATTATTTTTTTAAACATTTAATATAATTATTATTAAACTTGTGTTTTAGTTAAATAACATATATTTGTAATTAAATGATTCATTTAAATGGCACATAAATGTTGTTTATTAATAAAACGCGCTATTCACTTTAAGTACAGTGTTGCTATTTGATTAAAACAATCCTTTAAATTATCCATTTTACAGTTTTAGTTGAACCGTTTAATAATACCCTTAGGTTTGTAAAACTAGTGAATGTTAACCGCGCGTTTAACCACCACATTGATTTAAACGCATTGTGTATCCTATGTATTTATGCAAGCAGGGCCCCTAAACGCATTTGGTGTATTTTATACACCAAGTATGTTGTTTGTTTCTGCAAGCACAAACGCATGGGTCTCTAATGTAATAAACCGATCGTCAGGTTCATATTGTCATATATGAACATAATCTGAATCTAAAATTCCAGAAGGATTCAACCAAAATCCTGTGTTTTTTGTTTCTGCAAGCATAAACTGATGGGTCACAAAGTTAGCAAACCAAATTTCTTTTCCATATGCAAGTAAAATGTAGGCCTATATGCGAAAAGGGGGATGTTTTTTTAAGTTCTTAGTTTTAAACTCCTGTAATCCATGCTTTTTAATTCTTGGTTGAAATCCTCAAAGTTTAGCTAACAATTATTTTAATCGAATCCTGGTAAATGTCCGTGAAAAATTGTATGCGTGTGTGACAATCATGATTCGGTGAGACATCTTAATTTATAAAGGGTATTTACCAATATAATTGTCTACTTTGAATGATTCATTTAAATAGCACATTAGTGTTGTTTATTATTAAAAAACAATGCGTTAAATCGGCCATTTTACAGTACCATTTAAAGTACGATTGAATAACTTGGTTGGTTAGCGCGTCGTTTCCGTCTTCGTTTTTTTGTCACTTATCTGGGCCCAGTGAATTATTGACTACAACTAAAACTGAATAAAAACGTGTAAACAGTGCACTGTGATACCTCTGCTAACCCATCAACAACTATCTAACGGTTAATATGGGTTCCTTCGGGATTCCAATGGTGCGCATTTTTATTTACTTCGTTTTATTTTTTTCCCAAAGGTGACAGGAATGTCATGTCACCAGATTATTGGCATGGAGAAGTGATCCAATTTGATTAAAACCTGTAGTTTGTTTCTGCAAGCAGTAACGTGTCGGTAACCAATCTTGCTCTTAAATGTTTATCACACAATATATGTTATTGCCAGATATATGTACGTTAGGCGCATGTTATCTAAGATTACAGAAGGTTTCAACCAGAATTCTGTATTTTTTGTTTCTGCAAGTATAAAGTAATGGGTCCCAAAGTAAGCAAACCAAATTTCTTTTCCATGTGTAATTAAAAACGTATTTGCGAAATAGGGGGAAGTTTTTTTAAGTTCTTAGTTTAAAACTCCTATAATCCATGCTTTTTTCGAATAAGACTACTTCGTTTGAATGGGAGAAATTGTATGCATGTGACAACCATGATTCGATGAGACATCTTAATTTATAAAGGATATTTACCAATATAATTGTCTACTTGTAGCAGGGCTCTTACTTTAGACGGGTTCTGAGCAGGGTAAGACAAAGGGTAAGCATAGGTGAAGAATTTTATTAGGTATTTACGCAAGGTGCAGCCAGAAAGAGCGCTGTACACACATGGGGCATAGCTTAGGTAGAGGTATAGGTTAAGTTTAAGTAGGTAGAGGTATTGGTTAAGTAGTTAGAGGTATTGGTTAAGTAGGTAGAGGTATTGGTTAAGTAGTTAGAGGTATTGGTTAAGTAGTTAGAGGTATTGGTTAAGTAGGTAGAGGTATAGGTATAGGTTAAGTAGGTAGAGTTAAAGCTTAAGAGAGCGGCTAGTCCAAGCGAGGACCAACCAAAAGTGCTCTCTGTGATTATGGAATTTATACACAGTTTATATAAGACTCAAAACAGGAAACGCATGTTTGTACACGGGGCGTGGAAGGCGTTAAACAGAACTCGCGGGGAAACAATTCATCGACTGGGCTGTCGAAAACAGGAAATTAATCGTGACTTCCCATGCACAATATATGGACACATGCCATGACGACCTAATTGTTAAAATATACAGAAATACAATTATAAACGTGTTGGATTCTCACATACTTTCCGATGTTTAGCCTACATTAAATTGGATAATGGACTGACTAACTGTTTAACACCTTTAAGTTAATTTAAACTTTATGTCAAACAATGTGCTTACAAGGAGCTATTTCCTGGTAAAAGTTTAATGTTTTCACGTGGAAATCACCTTGATATTTTTCTAAAATATCGTGTTTTGCATATCGATATTTTACATATCTTGGTCATGTTATTCAACAATTTGTGAAGATTTGATTCAATCACTTCACTTGGAGATGTCGGGGCGACTTGTCATACCTGTCACAATCATCATTCTGGAACACCTCTTCATTTTTAGGGTATTTCTTTAGCTATTTTTTTCTTTCGTCTAATGTTGCACAACAAGTGATAACGTTGCCTAACAAATAACAAAGTTTTATTGCGATTCCATTACCCCCTTCTGGTAGATGTTGGGAGACATGGCATGCTTGTCAAGCGTTTGACGAATAAATAAGACCCAGAATTATTATGCATTTCAAAGAGGTATAAAAATACCAAAATATTTAGATATAGAATAAGAATACGAGCTTAAAATATGCGTACGCCCCACCATACGTGGATGCATTACACTATTACCTATTATATATAAATAAGCTAAACAGTTAAAACCAGAACAAATCGAAAGTGAATTTCAGTAAACAAAAGTTACGACTTACACCAAAAAAGATTAAATAACCAGTAAACTGATCGTTTATGCATGCAGAAACATACAGAGTAGGGTAAAAATGTGTTTGTTTTAAAAATAGTGGTGGCTAACACATCTTTGACACTCTACAGTTTGTGTAATTTTCTTTCGGTTCTTTCCATTAACGATCATAATTCGCCTTGTTAGCTTTTACTGTTGATCCCAGTGTTTCTCCTTCATGTTGATACAACAACAATATCTAATACTTAAGGAAGTTACGTCGAGAACATGGATAGGATAATTATGTTGAAAAACGCCAGTGGCATTAAACACACGGGCAATCTTCAAATTACCTCGCACCACCGTCGGGGTATCGGAGCTAAGCTATTGTAGTGTTGTGTGTATGATCAAGCCATTCCTTTAACTTGGTAAAAATCCATTGTCCCACTAGATTCAGGCTATGTCCGCAAAGTGACTTCCGTAAGGTCACAACCGACTAGCTAGCGACCAGTTTTGAATCTGCAACCCTTCGGCTTAAATGGAAGCATGGATATAAAATCTTAACTAAACACTGTAATACGAGTCATTTCTCAAATTTAAAGTAATTATTAAAAAATACAAAACGGTTAAACACACCATTTATTGAACTTGCAAGTATGAAAGGTAGGAAATTGTGGTGGTATAAAGGAAGCACACATATTGGCACTGAAGAAGTTATGATTATACTGCGAGCACTTCTCAGAAAGTTACTAATATTTAACTTTATTTACTGAAAATTAACTCGCAGCAGAATGAAAGTATCTTGATCTTTGCCAAGTAATTTGCGGTTTATTTTGAGCTTCACTATTTACAGGTAAAGGTTGCTGAAGCATTGGTTATTCCACCATCAGCGCAAATAATTTAGTTTGCAAACGAGAAATATTTAACACATAAATAGGCGTTTCACAGAAATAGTTCACTATTTGTCTAAAAAATTGGCACCACAAGTCTATGACGTAACAGAGCAGGAACACTTAACGAACGTTTGGAACAAATTGTCTGAGAGCGTCGCATTATGATGTCATAAAAATCAGTATTTCATCCCGGTTTCGGCGTGAGTGCGAGGTCTTGGTCGATCCCCGAATATGAGAGATGAATCGTCGGTGACACTGCGGGCTAATGCTTGCATGGAGGCCATCATTGTGTCAAGCTGGGGGGTCTGTGGGGGAAGATGGGGTTATTTGGGCCTCTGGCTGGAAATTAGGTATTTTTACCTTTTTTTGAGGAAAAATAATTATTCTCGCCACTGTGTGGGCATAAATTGGGAGGATTGGTGATTTTTGGCAACGATAGACATTTTTTTGGCAGCGATAGACAAAAAATAGATGTGGGGACAGGGGAACATAATATTTATTGGAACACTATATGCTCGCAGTACATTATGAAGATATTTCAATGTATGGGAAGATATTTAGGTTTTGTTTCTTTGAATAGAAAAACGCAGAGATTTATCAGACAGGTAATATTCTAACTACCTCATTTCCAGATTACAGTAGATATTGCAATGTTTGGTATGGGTAAGATGTTCCTGCAGTTTGAGAACCCAATATTTGTCCGGCCCATTGGTGTAGCGGTTAAGTGCGTCGCCTTTCAATCGAAAGGTTGTAGGTGCGAAACTGGTCGCTAGCTAGTCGGTTGTGTCCTTGGGCAAGGCACTTTACGGACATTGCCCAAACCCAGCGGATTAATGGGTTCTACCTAAATTGATAGAACAGGTGAATCATACACACTGCAATAGCTCCGGTAACCCGACGATGGGTACGAGGTGATCTGTCGATTGCCCGTGTGTTAAACCCCTTGGTTTTCCCATTCACGGGAATAAACATGAATATCCTATTCTAACCCGACAGTGGACACGGGGATAAACATGAATATTCTATCCTCTAATTCTATCCTATCCATCGAATACCACCAATTACCTTGTCAGCTTTCACTATCTTGGGGGCAGTGGTAACCAGTTTTGATTGGTTGAAAGCTGGGGGGTGTGGTCCCCGGTTGGCACGGAAACGCGGCACATCCGACCTATGACCTGCCAGCATGGAAATCATATAAAAAATCGATCTACGAATTTCACATGCAGATATGAAAGATCTGTAACTATAAACTGCAAATAAAATTGAATCTATTTAAGATGCAATATAAGCAACCAGTGTTATATATAGTAAAAGATGTTATATATTCCACCTTACTACGAATTCCGCAGATATTAAAAACTAGAAATGATATATATAAAAACGTTACATATGCCACTTTACGATTTAAAAAGTTAACAGATTCGGGTCACACCCATTAGTGATTACACAAAATGATACTGATTCCATAATAGTTTTGCTTGAAGTGGCTTGCATGACGTAAGCTTGTTTAATGAAAAAAATTTACACCATAATTTGTATTTTCAAATATATATTTGAAAACTTAAAATTATAAATTTAAATTTGCATGAAATTCTAAGAATACAAACTGGTATGAAATTCAGTAGGTTTTTTTAAACTGGTCTTGGTTAACAAAAAACATTAATTTAACAATCATTAGTTTAAAACTATACATCTGTGTAAAAGTAATACAATCCAGAATATGTGTGAATTATATACAACACACTGCAATAGCTACGTTAACCCAACAGTGCACGCAAGGTGATCTGACGATTGCCAGTGTGTTAACCCCATTGGTTTTCCCATTCACAGGGATAAAGATGAATACTCTTCTCTACTCTACTACAATCCAGAAAAGTGCCACCAAGATTTCATGAACGATCAAACAAACCACTCACCCCAGTTGAGATTGATATTAACAGGCAGCGACGAGGCAATTTGATCATGACTTGCACTATTCAGCATTCTACTACTGGGTGGGGCATTATACGATGGATATCTTGATGTTCCTTGTAATACAGGAAACCATTGGGACAGAGTTGTAAAAATTGTTTAAAACTTTATTTAAAAACCTATTTTTGTCTTTTTTATACTAAAACAAAACAGCTAAGATTTTCAAACTAATACTAACGTAAAACCATAATAAGAAAAAAGGAGGAACAAATGGGTTTTACATTTCATGCATGCTATAAAACTATTTAACAGTCAGTTTTAATTTCTTTAAAAGTACATAGCAGTCTGGACCACAAAGACTAAGTGATGCTTGTAAAGAGTTAACCCTTGTTGAATCATTCAAAATTCTCATCTAATGGATTTTATACTTAGAAGGACGTTTCATTCGAAGGTACTACAATCAAGTGGATGTGTGTTTACATTATCATCCGCAGAATACACAATAGCAATTGTGACATCATACCTTCATCGCTTTCATCCGAATCATCGGACTCTTCATCACTTGAGGGAGCATCATCAGGGTTGTCAAACAACACTGGAATGGAAACAATCGGAATCAGGTGGAGTTAAAGCAGAACTGGAAGCTTCTTAATTGTGCTTATACTCTCGGCTACTAGACTCATGAGACCAACTTTCGGAAATTTATCGCAAAGTTTTATAACTTTATATAGAAGTACATAGTTAATTCAGCATAAAAACCTCGCAATCTGCTTTGTCAGACCAGTCCGCACAATCTGAGTAATCTATTTCCAGGGGAACTAGAAGCTTCTTACTAAAAGTTCGTTAACAAATTCTAAACCTGAATCTAAGATTAATTTCAAGCTTAGAATTAGCCCTAAATCTTACATTAATCTTAACTTAACCCTAAAACTAATCCTAAACCTAACATTAATCTTAGACTGATAACTAACTCTAAATCTAAAATTTATCCTAACTGTAGAACTAACCCTTACACTCTAGCCCAAGGGTAGGCAACTTCTGTAGTTGGCGGGCCAGATGTAGGAAAATAAGGACCTTGGTGGGCCGGATTATTACATGAACAGTATTCAATATCTTAATTACAGGGTATGGTTAGATACAGTTTGCAGGGTCGGTTAAAATCCCTTTACGGACCGGACCCGGCCCGCATGCCGTATGTTGCTCATACCTAATTTAGCCCGTTACCCTAACGCTCCCTAATTTTAGTTTGAATTTTTGACCTCTTTCCGACCCTAGTGTAAAGGCGTTGCATTGACCCACAGGTACCAGGAAGGTATCTACAAACTGCTGGTTCTAATTATTCACCGGTGGTTACCAACCTAATTTCATACTGACTTACAAGGAATAAACAAAGCAACTGGAACATTCCAAATATATCTCTGCATTTCTACTATATAAATATATATGGGGATGGTTGCTCAGATCTTTGTTATCTTCACTACCCTAATCAATCAATACTGATTGCTTTATTAGTGGTGTACAACTTAATTTAAATATATTAATCATTGGGTTTTTAAAACTGCATGTTGCATAAACCTGTATTTTTCTCAATTATATTAATAAAGTGTTTTAAACAGATGTTATTTTTTCTAGTGTTTACCTATTTTTCTTTAACAATATCACCAAGGATCTATAATTCTTATAGCAATATACAAAGAAAAAATAAATTAAACCGAGAATTTAAGTTAAAATATTAATCTAACCATAATTAAAAATGAAATAGGCACTTTTCAAAAACTTTCTTTAAAGATGAAAATTATTATTTAGGCTTATGTTTTTTGCTTAAACTGTCTAAAAACTCTGTTTTTGAAAAAAATATTAAAATAAAAACAAAATTGCTCACAGTTATCATCTAGCTCGAACTCGTCGGTCAAAATTGATTTCTTTGATTTCTTTTGTTTTGATTTCCGACGTCCACTTCTTGGTTTCTCTGTAATAATTCTCTGTATGACATCACAGACGATGGACAGTGCATACTTGGTATATTCGGTTGTGTGTTTGAGCAAGGCACTTAGATATCGCCTAGATCCAGTGAAATAAAAGTACTGTATTTATGGAATGTCTAAATCATTACCAAATGGCCAACATATGGGATAATCGGACTATTACCCGTGTGTAGGGATGCACAATATAGGATAGTTTGGTATTCTAGAATATTCTAGAATAATATATTTCGAATCTAGAATTTCGAATCCTATTCTAGAATGTTTTACCATGTATTTAAATTTGCTATGCTGTGAATATATTTTCTCATTTATAGTGAATTAGCCATATGCTTTTTAACTGTAATGAAAGCAATTTACGTAGTCAAACAATATTTTACCATTACATATTTTTTTAATCATATGTAACATCTCTAAACACTATCTGCCATGAGGGAGGATAATAGTCTAGTAGGTTTTTATTGCAATAATTGGCTGAGAAAAATACTCCCAAACACCAGACAATTTTTATTTTCCCAGTTTGGTATCAAGACTAGATGTTATTGCCCTTGCACAATTAAACATTCATTTACTATTTAACACAGTTATACCTAGGTAAAAGTATAATAAATTAATCACTGCAAAATCACCTAACTAAATAATTGAACACATAGGATATCATTCATTGTGTTAATTGAAAACATAGTTGTTTAAGTGAAATATATATTGCAAATACTAAAGTGTTTAGTCTGTAAATAACTCTTCCGCCTTTGGAATAATTGCGTCATATTTAAAGGTGCGATAAACCACGTGATTACAGCGTGGTAAACGTGACCTACTTTCTTTGTGCGTGCGTTCGTTTTAAGCGCGTCTGTCCACGATGCACGTGTATGGGACAACTGATAAGATAATGTTGTTGTGCTTTGATGCAAGTTGTATTTCCGAGCTACCGCTTTAGAAAATGTTCTGACGCTTTTGCACGATAGATGCACTTTCGGTATGGAGAAACGCATTACGGGTATTACATACGAATGAAGAAGCCATTTCACAATTTTGAGATTACGAATTTACTTTAATGACGATTCACTTCTTATCATAGTTATCCAATGTCGCATGCTTGCTGAAACGATTTGCTGACGTCTGCATAATCTGCATTACGCGTGTTCTTGCGCGTTGGATCGCAGCCAATATTTTACGTTTATAATTTCGAATCCTAACTATTCTTATTAAATTGCTTGTAAAGATTCGAATCCCTAGAGATTCGAATCTTAAAGATTCGAAATTCTATATTGTGCATCCCTACCCGTGTGATAACAGCCATTGCATTTTTACATTTACAGGAATAAACATGAATATCCTATACTTTAATATACATTGCATTATAATGGCTGGCTTTAAATGGTGGGCAGGTAATTGGCTAATTTACAACATTGAAAAAGTCTAGTTTAAAATTTTGTTATTAGTATTTTTATACCTGTAGAATGTTAAGTTAAATAAACGATTACTCTTTACGCTAAAACAGAAAAACAAAACAACTCTCGAAAATTTCTTGGAGAGTTTTGATCTTTTTTTTTAAATCCCATGATAATTAGTGCATTGTAACTAGCTTTGCTGTCATACCCTATTCAATAATTTTACATACT
>CH003131.1:167850-232200 GCA_000149265.1 Ciona savignyi
AAATGGTGAACACCATGGGCTAATCAACCAACAGTCTTTATTTGTATAGGATCCCTATATCCTATCGCCTTGTATAATATAGTTACGACACAGGAAATTGTAAGATTTCTTTGTAACCTTTAGCACCATGGAGAGGTATCTCAGGAAACCCGACAGTGTGCGCGAGGTAAACAAAATCCGACGATTGCCCGTGTGTTAACCCCCTTGGTTTTCCCATCCACGGGGATAAACATAAATATCCTACCCTAACCGACAGTCTCCCACCTTTACCACCATGAAGAGGACTATCCTGCATGGAAGGAGGAGTGATGCAGGTTGATCCAGAGGAACCATGCGAAAGATGACTCGGCTCCGGCTCCAGTTTTAATGTTCGAAAGCTCGACGCTAATGACCTGAACACAAAGCTGATTGTAATTGTGGTTACAACTGCATGTTTTTCACAAATTTAACATATAAACAAATGTATTATACACACACTCACGTATTTCTCAAACACATGTAATTTACACACAGATTTCACACATACATACATATGTATTTCACATACACACATATTTGACACACATGTACTGAAATGGACTTTTAAATATTCAATCAATATGATTGTTTTTGAATGGATTGTTCACAGGCTTCTTATTATTTTCTGATTTTTAAAATTTTATTAATTCTAAATTTTGGCATTATCAACAGTTCACCAGAATGCCTTATTCCTATTAAGAAATCTAAACAACATGAAAAAAGGCAATATAACGTCTGAATACAAAGTGAAGTTAGATGCATTTTATCTCTTCCACTTAATTTAAACATTGTTTTATATATAAATTGTGATTAATGACTTAATTCGTTATATTTTGACAATGTTTTCTTGATGTTTTTAAATTTTTTTGGGGGGAGTGCAGAATTTTTTTACTTTAAGCTTGTATGCAGCAATGTTACCATCATTAATATTAATATCTCAAACTGTTACATTATAAACGTTAACGTACAAAGTCAAACAACATAGGAGCTTGAGATCACATTATTAGGATTATTTCAGGTATAAATAAGCTAGTCGGCGTGGCCTTGTACACTTAACAGACATCAGCTGAACCCAGCGGATTAAGAATTTAAACTTAAACAGAAACCTTAATTAAACTTAAACAGAAGCCGTAATTCTATAAAACAAACTGTAATAGTGTGGTTTATGGACAACTGGACAATCACCATGATAGAAAATATCATTTTCCCACATAATAATGCCCCTTGAACCCAAACAATTCCAATTAGTTTATTTTTTTGGTTTCCATGATATAAACATGAACAAAACATGAAGGACCTTTTAAAGAAATTTGAAAAACGGAAAAACTACAGTCATTAGAACATGTCTAAAAACCAATCAAGGTTCGGTATAAATAGACATGGCCACTAAACCCACATAAAAATATAAATAAAATAAATTGCCACCTTGCCATCGAAGGTTGTTGTTGCTTTCGATTGATGGGGATTTGCATCGCGTTGTAGACGTCAGCGTTATCGATGCTTTTCTCTGGGAGAATCCACTCCTCGTGGGGGGTGACGTCCAACGAGTTCCGGACTTTGTGGAACAACGTTCCATGGCCATGCACGGCGGTTTGCTACATAAATAATTGAAGCTGTGATCTATTAGGGCTTAAATTTTGGTTAGTTAACTACAAATAAAATAAACGTCTCTAATATAACATGACGGTGTGATTTCGTAGAGTGTTTTTTTACATAGGAAATAATTGAAGCTGTGCATCTATTAATCGTTAATTTATTTTTATCAATTAACCACCAAACAAAATCGAGAAAAACTTAACCATTGTGTGTAAACCAAACAAAAAGCAATTTGTTACTGTAAAAACCAAGTTTGTAACTATACAATAGTTCGCTACTTTCTGTAGATTTTAACATTTTTTGAGAGTTAATTGAGCCATAATATACACAGCAGTTTTCTACATAAATAATTAAAGTTGTGCATTTGTAACAAATTAAATAAAGAAACAAGAACAGTTATTCAATTTGTGTATAAAACAAACAAAAAAATGAATTAGATTTAGTGAAAATTGTTTGAAAACTGAGTAACTATACCATGGTATTCTAAGACAGCATGGTCCAATTACAAGCCCGCGGGCTTTTACAGTGGTATTAATTTTTTTGGATAGTCGCAAGACTCGTGTAAATCAAGCTTACAAGACTTTTCATGTAAAATTTATTACCACTTTCATTTGATATTTATTACCACAATTCAGTCACACAAATGGTCATTGGATGATGGCTACTGGCCAGTGTATTAGTTGAAGTATTAGTTGACAGTATGTGTAGGGCTGTAGGCTATTGTAGCAATGCTTGGCGTGAAATGGTCTGAGAAGTGCGGCGGTTGCACAATTGTTAATGCTCTCGTTCTTATGATCATTTTATTGGAAGTGGCCTGCAAGCTGTCACGTTTTTGTAATAATGGCCGTTAGTCAAAAGTAGGTAGGCCACACTGTTCCAAGATTTTATTGATCCATAATATTGTATTGAACTTAACGAACAATGGTAAGAATTGATTGACCGATTTTTTTCTGATCCGTAACCATTATTATAGGCTAATAATACATAACATTTATGCATTTAATATGCACAACACTAGACATATTACATCAAATTATAGAAACCTTATATTTGACCAAGAAAAAAAAGACAGTACATATTAAACACACATGTGATTTATGTAAATAAAAATAAATTAATAAAAAATTTAAGTTTATCCAACTATTTGTACTTACAGGATTTGATTGATTAAAACTTATATCATTGTCTGTGGAACCGGGAAAGAATGTTGTCGCAATTGCTACCTGTGTGTTTAGGAAAGATTAAAAAACAATTTGTTACCTTCTGCATTACTTTATCACATAATGGGTGAAACATGGGATGGAAATTACCCACATACTTTACCATATAATGGGTGAAACATGGGGTGGAATTTACACCCATACTTTACCACATAATGGGTAAATTATTGGGTGGAATAAACAACAAATAATATGTTTTAAAATTTAAAGAAAATAAACTTTAATCCCATTCAAGGTAATTGATACAACACAAATAATAATTTGTCTGGCCCGTTAGTCTAGCGGTTAAGTGCGACACCTTTCCATCGAAAAGTCGCTAGCTAGTCCGTTGTGTCCTTAAGCAAGGCACGTTACGGATATTGCCTGGACCAAGCAGATTGATGGGTTCTACCAAATTGAAGGAACGTGTTCATACACAAAAAATTGGTGATCTGACGATTGCCCGTGTGTTAACCCCCTTGGTTTTCCCATTCACGGGGATAAACATGAATATCCTATCCTATAATAATTAAAATTTTGGAAATTACCAAACCAACCTTACCTCAGCACCGGTAGATTGAGAATACTTGTCAACTGCATGCTTCAAAACCTTCCACGACTGTTTTTGAGTGTCGTTCATATCAGAATCCATGCCTAGTTCATTATATTCTAAAAATTCATACACAAATCACATTTAGAATTGAAAAATTTATAGTGTTGGTAGAAAATATCCGGTATTATAGAACATATAAATTTGAGCTAAGTGCGATTTAAAAAATGTCAGTGCTTAATTGGAACAAATAGATAATAGCAGAATATCTTTTTAACAAGTTTATTGGTTATTGCCCTAAATATTTAATTTGTGTAATAAATAAAAAAAACATTACCCTAATTTAAGTGTCATTGTGTAATTGTCCAACGTATGATTGCAAATTAACATTAATTCTACATGCAACTTGTCATATGTTATGACTTTGTCTTTTCAAGGCAATCCGGCGATTTTTTCGGTTTAAACTCAGTGAACATGATTGTTACGTTGTTGACTGTGACGGCTGTTGTTATCGGAGCGCTCCGATCAATCCCTTTCAGCCGATGGCATTTCATCTTCGATTCCGCTACTTTCTCGTTGTAATCTTCATCCTTTTCGCTCAGATCTTTATGGGATGAGGTTGGAGACAAAGGAACAGACTGCGCAACAAGACGCGTTGCTTCCTGCTGAGCAACGATGTGCTGATTCAATCTTGGCTTCCTAGTTGAAGTTCCCTTCCTAACATCACATATCGAGCATTTAAATGCCTCTGGTGAGTTGCTGTACGTACAAACACTGCAGTTCCAGTAATCCTGGTCCAATGTTTTAGAAACACGCTTTCGCGAAGGTCCGACACTTTTGCGATCACCCATTGTTTGATAAACACTACCAGTAAAAAAACAAAACTGCGCGGAATTAAAAGAACAAGTCAGCTAATTGATAATAGTACACTATGTATACCGGTACTATATTGTATACATATCAAAATATGGTACAAAGTGTATTTTCAGAATATAATAATTGATGTGTCATTTTAGGATAAGATATTTATGTTTATCTTTTGTATGAGAGAATGCAAGAGTCGTTTTATCACAAGGGCAATCGTTATACGTTCAATCCTGGTGGCTGGAAAACTACTTGTACACACAGCCTTGGCGACTATAAAACGCACTAATGTAATGTGTTTTATATCCTTGAGCATTGTTTCTGTTAAGTTCAACTGCGTTTTGCCTGATGTCCGTTAATTGCTCTGTCCAAGGCCATATCGATTAGCTAGCGGCCAGTTTTGACCCAACAACCGTTCAATTAAGAAGCAGTGCAATAAATTATTATACCACCACATATTATCAATATATTTGTATACTGCAAGCAAAGTACTTGCACACACGCACAATACTTCACATTTAACTTGAACGTAAAATAAACCCACTGTTTTGTCGATATACCATTGTTATTGTAAGTACTTTAACCCGAGAAGCGTGGGCAGCGAGATTACGTTTACTCATTAAAGTTAATTTAGCTAAAAATCCAATTTTCTACATTTAATTTAAAGATAAAAAATTGCAAACAATACACAACACAATTAATATTAAGTAAATTTCTGAATTATTACAGTCGAAAGTATTGTTTTTTTAATTCTACCTAAGAAACTTAGGTTAAACTAGTAACAAATGCTGCAAATCAGTATAGAAACAACATGTGAGAGGTTTTGAAATAATTGGTATAGGATAGGATAGGATATTTATGTTTATCCTTGTGAATGGGAAAACCAAGAGGGTTACCACACGGGCAATCGTCAGATCACCCCGCGCCCATCGTCGGGTTACCGGAGCTATTGCAGTGTGTTGTATAATTGTATATGATGGAAACGTTCCTTTAATTTGGTAGAACCCATTAATCCGCTGGGTTCAGGCACTGTCCGTAAAGTGCTTTGCCCAAGGACACAACCGACTAGCTAGCGACCAGTTTCGCACCTGCAACCTTTCGATTGAAAGGCGACGCACTTAACTGCTTAAGACTAGCCGATCGCATAAATAGAGTTGTTCGTTCGCCTTTCACCCAAAGGGTAGCAGATTCGAAACGGGTCGCTAGGTAGATGGTTGTAACTTTAGCAATTAAGTAACTTGGTGGACATTGCCCTAGCTCAGTGAAATAGGGCAATAAATAATTCGTTTATTTACAAATTGCTTTACCTTTACATTTCAGCAAGGATATCTTCAATAATACGGCCAGGAATAATGCGCAGCATATTACTTTCAATAGGCCTACCGGCCTCGCGTCGTCTAGCATTTTCCTCAAATCCGTCCCCTATCATATCTCTTGCACGAAAGCAACCACCATCCCTCTGGTCACTTGCGCCGTGGACTACACCTTCCCTATCACATACAAGATCGGCGATACGCCGCCTGTCATCATATACGATCTTGAAAATAGGCCAAACAAATCAACGAAAAGACACAATTTATAATTCACGTTAGTGTAATTGGGTCTAGATTGGGTCTAGAGACTAGAAAGTGTCAACGTGTTTAACCACCACTATTTGTAAAACACAATTTGTATGCTACGTGTTTATGCACATTTGGTGTATTTTACACGAGTATGTAGTTTATTTCTGCAAGCATAAACACATGGCCCCCTTTATCAAGTTTCACTGATAATAGTGATCAGTCACATTTACGCTTTATATAATAAGAAGGAAAATGTCCATTGAATCTTTTGGTGGAGTTAGCTAATATGGTTTGGATATACAGTGGCAAATTCTAGATATATTGCGTCAAGGAATTTCCCGAGAACCCAAGTATATAAGCGTGGCAGCCGTTGTGCAAGTGTTCGCCACCCGTTATTCTATGACGGCCGATCTTTTTGAACTGTTGAAGAGTATTTACTTTATATTGTAAGGCAAGTTGTAGGTGAATAAAATAAACTGAGTAAAGACCAAGGTTCAATTAGAAAATATAAATATTAAGTTTGGATTGGTTACTCGGGAACCCATTAGTTTCCATTTTGCAAAACAAACGTTATGCACTTTATATAAGATATACCAAGGGTGATGAGGTAGCCAGGGAACCTAATCGTTTCAACATGCAGAAAAATATAGCGTACACTCAACAGGGGTTTTAAAAGTAGTGGTAGTTCATATGTAGTTGACACTCTCTAGTTATGTGCTTTTTTGATATGTTTTAACCACTGTACCAATATTTTTCAATTTTTTGTGATAACAATTAATGTCTGTATCCCAGCGAAAATACAAAATAAACTAAAAATCGTCAACACATTCGCACAATAGTTGTGATCGTATCAGCATGTCCGAACGAAAGTTGAGATTAATTTTCTCGGCGGGATCAAAGAAAAAGTCCTCGCCGCTCATCGAGCTGGGATGAGGAGAGTGATCCTCCCCAGGAGGAACGAAGCGGATGCGAGAGCCGATCTTCCGGATGAAGTCCTCCAGTCTCTCAGCATCCGTTTCGTGGATTGCTTGGAAGACGTTTTAACCGAAGCCTTTGATGACGACGACGGAGAGTATTTATCCCGCCCGAACAGCAAGCTGTGATTTTTATGACGTAATTCAAACGTATTTGAAATTGTCATCTTTCACATTTCGTCATCTCACGCAAGAACTCCGACATTCCTCAACAAAGTGCTGTCCCAAAATAAATCGATTGTCCATATTTTGCAGTGGTAGCGCGCCCTCTGGCGAGGACAGCTCAAGATCCTGAAAGATCCGTGACGTCATAACCCTTCGCCAAAGTACCGTCGCACGCAAGCTCATAAACAGTTTGTGGCATCAGAGCAGAACCTGCAAATAACAGCAAGTTATAATCTGATTCAATATTAAAACATCCAAAGAGATATAGACATTACCAGGAACCACAGGGAAGCAATACAAAACATTCGATTTCCTGCCAAGTGTATTAAAACACATCAATGAGGATGTTTATTCAGATACCAAGACACGATGGCTTCTACACTAATACTGTTGCTTCTATGCGCAAGTCTCTCCGATGCTCTTTCACGTGGCAAGTAAGTAACTCTTTATTTATTGTGGATTTATATAACAGATGTTAGAGACATCCCTTTACTTTGTGGTAAGAGGTGTTGCTTAATATAAGCTAGCAGGTGGAAGAAATATTAATTATGTCATATTTTCGTTAGTTGTAATATACTCCAATAACTTTGATAATCAGAATGATGCTATTAACCCGATATAAATAACCCTCAAAATTAAATTCATTTTGTTGTTAATTCCTGCTTGAAATGTTTTTTTTTTAATTATGTAAGTTTTAATTTATCTTTTAGGTTAAGTGATCACCTACTAGCTGACATGCCATCTGGTTATTTGGGTGGTGAATATGACAACCATGCTGACATGCCATCTGGTTATTTGGGTGGTGAATATGACAGACAAGCAGACATTCCATCTGGTTATTTGGGTGGTGAATATGACAGACTAGCTGACATTCCATCTGGTTATTTGGGTGGTGAATATGACAACCAAGCTGACATGCCATCTGGTTATTTAGGTGGTGAATATGACAACCAAGCTGACATGCCATCTGGTTATTTGGGTGGTGAATATGGCAACCAAGCTGACATGCCATCTGGTTATTTGGGTGGTGAATATGACAACCAAGCTGACATGCCATCTGGTTATTTGGGTGGTGAATATGACAACCAAGCTGACATGCCATCTGGTTATTTGGGTGGTGAATATGACAACCAAGCTGACATGCCATCTGGTTATTTGGGTGGTGAATATGACAACCAAGCTGACATGCCATCTGGTTATTTGGGTGGTGAATATGACAACCAAGCTGACATGCCATCTGGTTATTTGGGTGGTGAATATGACAACCAAGCTGACATGCCGTCTGGTTATTTGGGTGGTGAATATGACAACCATGCTGACATTCCATCTGGTTATTTGGGTGGTGAATATGACGAATAGGCAAACATGCATTTGTTTTGAAGCATTTATAGATAGACAGTGTATAAACGTATTTCAACCGTTAAGAGTTAAGATATGCCAGACCGCGGCCCTCCTTACTGTCCTGGTAGGATCGCCAAAAACAAGTTAAACTGTGTTTTATTGTATTCGCATTTAATCAAGAATAAAAAGACCTTCTATAACGAATTTGGATTGCCAGTAGTGTCGGTGTCACACCTAAGTACTGTTAGCTAGGGAATCGTCAAGACAGATCCAGTGTCAACCATAGGCACAGAAATTCGTAGTTTTTGATATCACATAACGGGAAATGACAAGTCACTTTCACATTACAAAAAAATTAAACGTATAAAATAACAGGATCATTCAAACATCCCAGTTTACCCCAAAAAGTCCGCTAACTGCTTGTTTAAGAACAGCCTTTATAATCCTAATATAAAAGGAACTTAGTTACATTCCTTTCGCACAAAACCAACAAAAAGAAATCAAGAATAAAGCCAGTACTTATTAAAACAACAGAAGAAATACATACATTACCAGGAACCACTGAAAAACTTTGTATATGATATACCATGAGGGGTAAGTGAACCACGTTACCCGTTAGGTTTATTTAGAAAATGTAGACATCAAGTTTGGATTGGTAACTCGGGAGGTTCCATGACAACTGAACCCCTTACAACTGAACCCCTTACAACTGAACCCCTACAACTGAACCCCTTTACAACTGAACCCCTTTTAACAGAACCCTTTTAACTGAAAAGTTCAGTTGTAAAGAGGTTCAATTGAACTGGGTTCAGTTGTAAAGGGGTTCAGTTTAAAGGGGTTTAGTTAAAAGGAGTTCAGTTGTTAGGGGCTTTATTGTAGGGGTTTAGTTGTAAAGGGTTCAGTTGTAAGGGGTTCAGTTAAAAGGAGTTCGGTTGTAAGGGGCTTAATTGTAGGGGTTCAGTTGTAAAGGGTTCAGTTTTAGGGGTTTAGTTGTAAGGGGTTCAGTTGTAAGGGGTTCAGTTGACTGGTCACCAACTCGGGAACCCATTAGTGTCTGCTTGCAGAAACAAGCGTTATACACTTTGTATAAGATATACCAAGGGTGATGAGGTGGCCAATGAACTCGATTGTTTCTGCAAGCAGAAAAATATAGATTACAATCAAGGGGTTTTGAAAAAGTGATGGTTTACACGTGGTTGACACTCTCTAGGTATTATAGTAGCCAATATTTTTTCGTTTCCTAATGTTTTCCCTCAAATCTGATTCTTTGTTCAGTTATGTTGTATTGAAATACTCGTGTTGCAGGTTACAATTAAATTATTCCAGTATAAATAGAGTCTTTTACGAGATGCGAAAGTTTCGCCTGAGTTTTATATCTGCACGTTTTAATTACCATGGGAAACTAGGTGGGAAAAGCAGGTTAACGATTTAAACAGCAGCACACATGTTACATGATGATAAAAAGGGTACTAGTAAAAAACACGTCAGATTTGTTAAACCGTAAAAGAAAATAACGCTATTTAAAACATAAAATACATTAGGCATGAAATAAATTAAAACAAATATATATTCGAAATGCTACATTATCTTATTTTTTTCACATTTTGTTAAATTTGATAATATAAAATCAATATCTCGTTGAGCATCTCAGATGTTCATTGATCAACTTTGGTGGCACAATTTCAGACAAGTGACTGTCGATCGAATTTTGTCTGTGGGTGAGTGTTGGTGTGTCTGTGTGTGCATGTGTCACTCGTGAGTGAGTTGGCCGTAACCTCTCAGTGTCAGTGATGCTATGATCGCGACCGTTATCCGTGCCATTAGCAACCAAACGTGCGCACACCAAAATACTAAAAGATTAGATAATGGATTATTCATTTTGCTTGATCTATCTTCGTAGCATATCAGCATCGCCGTATGCAAGGATGGTATTTATGGGTCCCAATTGAAAAATTGGGACACATATTGTTTTTGTCCGTTTTTTTATCTTTTTTTTTGTCAAAGGTTTGACAGGCATGGCATGACGCCCTGACATATACCAGAAGAAAAAATGAAATCGCAATGAAACTTAGCCGTTTGTTAGACAACCTGGTCTAGATATGCAGAAATCAAAATTTTGGGTGATAAATCAAGGGGAATTCCCCTGGGAGGATAAAAACCAAAACGGTATTTTTTATAAAAAAATTAGCTTTTTGTGGCATAGCGCTTAAACGGCTGCTCCAATTTGAATAAGATTTGGTGGAATGTAAGTGCATTAGGCATTGATTTAACACTTGGAAGAAATAAAAAAAATACTTAGGGAAATACCCTAAAAAATAAGATTTTGTTCTCAAATCAGGATTGTGACAGACATGGCATGGCGCCCCGACATCTACCAGAAGGAGTATTGGAATAGAAATAAAAATTTAACATTTGTTAGACAACATGGTCTAGATATGCAGAAACCAAAATTTTGGGTGATAAATATAAGGGAATTCCCCGGAGACGTTAATAACCAAAACGGTATTTTTTTCTAAAAAAACTAGTTTTTCTAGCATAGCGCTTGAACGGCTGCTCCAATCTGATTCAGATTTGGTGGAATGTAAGTGCATTACATACTAATTTAACAATTAGAAAAAATATAACAAAATATCTAGGGAAATACCCTAAAAAATAAGATTTTGTTCTCAAATCATGATTGTGTCAGGCATGGCATGACGCCCCGACATCTACCAGAAGGAATAAAAAAATAGTAATAAAGCAATGTTATTTGTTAGACAACATGGTCTAGATACGCAGGAGCAAAAGTGTGGGTGATAAATCCAGGGGAATTCCCCGGAGACGTTAAATTCCAAAACGGTTATTTTTCTAAAAAATAGCTTTTCGGAAAATAGCGTTTAACCGGCTGCTCTAATTTTGATCAGATTTTGTGAAATGCTAAATCGTTAGCCACCTTGTGTCACTTAAAAGAAAGAAAACATTTACTTAGGGTAGGTAACTCCCTTAAAAACGAAGATATGTTCCTGACTCATGATTCACATTGCACTGACCTTTTCAACAAGGATTCGTCAAATCGGATTAAAACTTTAAGAATTGATATAGTTAACATGACCCGCATATGTAAAAACAGAAACTTATTTACCAAGCTCATCGAGAATTTCCCGAAGCCATGAAAAACTAAATCGAACTGTTTAAGGAATTTAGCTTCTTTTCAATACATAACTTAAAAAAAGCTTTAATTTAAAACATTTGTGATGAAATCTTTGTAAATCTATCACGATTGTTCTTTTCTACCTACACATGGAGAAGAAGTTTGGTTTGATAACTATGGGACCCATGAGTGGACCCATGATAAAATACAAAATGTGGTTAGGGACCCTGTAGCATGAATATATGGCATGCAACATTGGTTTTACAAACAGTGGTGGTTAAACACGTGGTTGACACTCTCTAGTTACAGTATACTGTTGTTGTTTTTGGAAATTAATAAATTATCAGTACAGTTGGAAACTGTAGGTGACGCTTCCGTTTTCGCTCATTTTTGTTTTCGGGATCACCCTCGTTATACAAGTGAGTCCCACAAATCGACAGTCGAGCAGGTCTACGAAGTACTCCACCAAAGCGGGTTTGTCTAACTGACTGAACAATTTTTTTGCTCTTTCATCACGGTCTGATGAACCAAATTGTGCAGATCAACTGCTATTCTGGTGATGTGACTTTTACCAGCAACAGTTAAATCTCAGATTCATTGTTGGATATACCTTCTGGCGTTAGTTTCAACGTTTCGGAAATCACTTTTAAAATACTTTCTTTTGCGGCTTAACATATGGAACGGGCCTTAATAGGCCTAAGGGCGTTAAACGTTTAACCCAGTACGACGCAAATAGTTTTTCAGTATTAAAACACGTCTACATATAGTACACAACTAAAAATGTGTTAAAAACGAATAAAATACACAAGTCGAACCAGCGATTTGTTTAACTGTGTTACTTAGCTCCGTGGCAAGGTAGGATGCAAAGTATAGACATATGCCCATAAAGCCCTCGTAAAAACGCGCTGTAATCAGAAAAGTGATGATTGGATAAACTAACCAGGTAACCTAATAGCACTTCTGTAAGCAAGCTCTGGACACTTCAAATATTGCTTATAAGCGGCCCGCAATTCATGTAAAATATATGGCAAATTATCCAACCATCCGCAACCATTGTCTTTGGCCTTAAAGAATTTAGGCCTAAATTGAGGTCTTAAAGGTCCTGAAAACCTCTCTTCCATGCCGTTTGATTGCGGATGATAAGATATGCAATTTATAACTTTGCTACCCAGGAAATTATCCATGTCATGCCATAACACTCTAGTGAATTGTGAACACTGAATTGTGAAAATTTTCCTTTGATGTTGTTTTTTTCTTTTGATGTACAATACTTGTATTCACCCAAGAATAGAAATAAAATTACAAAAAATTACCACCTTGTAGGGAGCCGTTGCAGGGGCTGCCTATTTCTCTAGATTGTTCCTTGTAGGCATCCAGGTAAGCCGGTTACAACACCTGTTGCGATCTGCGATTCCCTACGCGCTATCTCGACTCTCGGAGGTGCGCTAATTTATTGAGGTTTTCTGCGTAAACGACTCTTCGACTTGACTACTATCTCGTGGTTCGTCGATCAACTCCTCAGTAGTTTTATAACATCAATTGTATTGAGCAATTGAGGCGATTAACTTGGTACCAATTGCGAGTTAAATCGTTAGATGTTTAAACGACATAGATTCCAGATAAACTCTCAGTATCGACACATACAAGATCTTTCTTAATCCGTCCAGCCCTCTCCGGCCAAAGTGAAATCAACTTATATAAACAAGATTATTTGACAGCTGTGTAAACCTCTTAATAATATTTCAGTGATGATGCAATGTCAGCGCAAATGCCGACTGTGCGATCATAAATCTTATGTAAGCACATGAGGTCGCTACAACCTATAGGTAAAGCGGTTGTTTTCAACAAGAGATATATAGGTTGACTTTTAGTGATAGCAAAATGGCTAACCTGCTGTTGATAATATATTCTCATGTGTGATCCAAAGCTACTTTTCAGGTTCGAAACTTGGCTACTGAGGTTGTGTGCTTGGGCAAGGCACTTAATAAATATTGCCTGAAGCCAGTGGAATAATGGGTTTCAGCAAATTTAAATCAGTGCAACCGAACAATATTGGCATTATTCCTTCATACATAATATGAGGCACGTGACGTATTTCCAGTTAAAATTGTTTATTTTGTGACAAACACAATAAACTTTGTGACGCATGACTTGAGTACAATATAATTATTTCATCTAAAAGGCAATGCTATTGAAGTGACAAACTATGTACTAATCTTAATATATGAAAATACATATACATCATTGTGCATGATGAAGTAAAACAAATGGAAAATGTATATGAATATTTCTTTAACTACTATAATTATATGAATGCTTGACAATCTGCATTAATTATGATAGATCTCAGTACAGATGATAGAATACAGCAACTACAGCAGTGAACATAAGTGCAGCAGTAATTGGATTGTTAGTTGAAGCTGTGCTCTTTGGTGTAGTTTGAGGCTTGGCTATAATTCTCTCTGTGACAAAGAATAACTTTGTTGAATATTGCATTTTAGCCTTGGTTAAAACGATGATGGCTACTGGATAGAATATTTTGTGTCCCCAATGAAAATGCAGGTTGATAAATAACTGCTGTGTTATAATACCATGTAACATAGTTGGATTACCAGTTTTAATACTAGAGCGATTTGTTTAGTACGTTCCTTTGGTTTATTGTTTGTTTAATTAATTTATTTCTCTTGCTTGTGTTTCCACAGCATTTTGTCTGATTGGTTACGATTACATAGTTCGCAAGTAACTTGCAGAGACTTTGCAGAATATATAATCTACTTGTTGAAGTCCACAAAGTAAAATATAAAAATATAAAAAGGTTCTTCAAGTAAAATGTGTGTTTTAAATAATTATTTTAGAATAATTTTAGTTGTCAAGTTATTAGTTATGTTGCAAATAATAAAAAAATTAAATGCTATCGTTTATGGCAATATAAGTTACATTTCTAAAGTAAGATAAGAGAAGCTATAGTATACTGCGAATATTTTAAGTTATTTATTATCTTTGTGAAAAACGTTTTTGCTGTAAGAATGGCACAGTAAAAACGTGATAAAATATCAATCAATAACAACATATTTTTTGGGGGTAAGTAACGCCCGGTCATCAACCAGCACCTGTGGGCCTCTAATATGTCACTTCTTTGTTATCTGCGCCGTATGTTACGCAGAGCATCCACTAATTTCACTTTATATTAGAGATGGTTGTAGAAAATGAATAAAACATGTATAAGTATATAGTAATGTATCTCATAGCTTGATTTCCTTATTAACACACTGGTTCTAAGCAACTACCAGATAGTGTTTAACCGAAGAAACAATTGATTGGCTTTATAACCTTTAACGTGAACTTAAACCGAAGAGATCTATCGCCCTGATACGATAGGATATGTATGTTTATCCTGGTGAATGGTAAAACCAAGGGTGTTAACACACGGCCAATTATCAGATCACCCCGCGTCCACCGTCGGGTTATCGGAACTATTTCAGCGTGTTTTGAATGATTCACATTTTTCTTTAATTTCGTTCCTTTAATACCCATTAATGCGTTTAGGCAATGTCCGTTAAGTGCCTTGCCCAATGATACAACTGACTAGCTAGCGACCAGTTTCGAACCTACAACCTTTCGGTTGAAGGCCGTCGCACTAAACCACCAGACTAACCAATGGAACATTTATTGAAAGAGTAAAAAATGTAAAAAGTAAACACTCGAAGATTTTCCGTAAATATTAAACCCAATACCTGTTGTAGTAGAATCAGTTGGTACAGCTCCGGTAGCTATTGTAAAGCTAAACTGAAATCCTGGGAATTCAGTTGCGCTATCCGACACAAATGTTAAGCTTAATGTGTTGGACTCGGAATAAAAAGTTCGTCGAGAGAGATTTCCGTACAACAATGCTAAACCATCACTCGATTGAAAGCCAACTAACCGAGAAATCTAAAAACAGTTATGTTAACACAATATAGCCAAATCTGACCACATTAGTGTAGTGGTTAAGGTAGCCTATGTCGTCATTAACAGAGATGTTCCGAATTCAAGACACCTCTTTGGCATATATATGTCGTTCATTAGAAACGCTTAACATCAGCAATTTTTAATGTAGATTTGAATAGGATAGGATATTCATGTTTATCCCCGTGAACGAGAAAACCAAATGTGGTGTAATCTATGAGACACCTACAAAACTGTGGGTATGCTTAGGTCAGACAGTATAGTAAATATAATAAAATGCCTTGTGTGGTAACCGAAATCCAAGTGTAAAGAATGGAGAAAAACGTTTCTACCTTGATTAATACCTAATATTTTCAAAATATATACTGCGTATTTTTACGTTACATATTGCATACTTGGTGCAGTTGTGGTGGTGGGGGCTGGTGTTGTTGCTCCAATATCAGTTTCTGAAGAAAAATTAAAAATATTAGAAATACTGTGTCTGCACTTTCTACAGAATACGCATGCTGGTATACTTAACTCCATTTAACTGAACTATACTCACAACTGTAATAGTTAAATATAGCGCTCCCAGTGTTTCTATTATAATACCCATAATGCCCTTGTGTAAAACCAAGGACGCATTGACTACTGGACACAACTGCCTACTACAAGCACGACTGCCATAACGAGTTTTAATATAGACACGTGCTCTGTCAAGAATTCACGATTTATATAGATAGAGTCCTCATATTAAGTTAATGTGTTAGAGCACATTCTTACAACAACGCCCGATGGAATAACTTGATATGTTTGTTCGTTGCCCCTCAACCGAAAGGTTTGAGGTTAGAAACTGGTCGTTAGCTAGTCGGTTGTATTATTGGCAAGGCAATTAGCGGATGTCATCTGGACTTAGTGGATTAAGGGGTTTTACTTAAACTAAAGGAAACGTATCAAACATAGAATACGTTGCGGGAGTTCCAGTCAACCGATGGTGGGCGCAAGGTTATCAAAGGATTGTCTGTGTAATATGTAAATTTCTCGCTTATAGTACGGTCGTGTGGCCGAATAGTTAACGCGACCGATACATATTTCAACTTATATACGAAGGTGTTAAAAGTGAGCCCATCATGGCTTCGAAACTAAGCTCCTAAAAATAATAATAACTTTCTCGCTTTTGCAAGTAAATCCGTTTACAATGAACCTGCTTAAATATAAACAACTGAATGCTTTTCAAATATTCCTTTACAAATGAACCCATCGCTAGTACTAAACCCGGCTCAACTAAACAATAAACACTTTCGTGGGTATCATATTATCAAGTGTGTTGTTTTAAATAGTTTAGTGATAAAAGTTCCGCTCTGAGAGACTTCGTTGTAATTAATTAAGTTGTAAGGTGTTTTAACCTAGTTGCAATGTGTTTGGCGTAAATTTATGTAATACAAGGAATGCAAAATTAAGGGTAATTTAACACATCAATAATTATAACAACTTTTACCCATAAACGTCGGAATAGGGATTCATTGTTACCACCTTTTGGTTGATCATGCCACATGCTACGAATAAGTTTAGTGGCCAAATTTCATAATGTTTTTAAATATAATGTTGCAATACGGGGCATCCAATTTTGTTATTTACAGACGTTTTTAATGATCATGATTTAGATATGTTCAATTTTATTATTGCTTTATTCGATAGTAAAGTTCTATTATTTATAGCATCATAATTTACTAAATCAATACAAGTAGAGTTTGGCATTTTATAACTTACCAATGAAAGAGCCTCCAAAACCATTCCGCGTAACACTAGAGTCGGTTCGGAAATACAGCTGCAATTCATTGCCCACTGACACCACGGTCGTGTTGGGTACATAACCAGCAAAGTGGCGGGTAGAAAAAGAATTGAAAATCTGTGTGGAGATAATGGTTTTGAGTTTAGACTTGTAACGTGATAAAATAGTTTGGCTATACAATTAATACAGGTCAATAGCCTGACAATGAAATACGGTGAAGAACGTCGAACAGTCGTTAAAACGCGTCATAAAAAAGTATATAATTTAATAATTATAGCGGACGCGGCCGCCAAATCTTGTTAACACAACCGCTTAGATTTGTGGTTACTTTTTTAATTTTCCAACTTCGAACATTAGCCACAGACTACAACAGTTATGCTAAAATTTGAGTCAAATACTGCAATGTAATTTAGTTGATCTTACGCGTAAGTAATCACAACAGCTCTCAGTAGAAAAGGAAGCAAATGAGAATTGAACATGCATTCCAGGTCTGGCGGTAATATTCCATCTGCAGTTAAGTCTGTTCTGGTACGATCCAGGGTATCCAGGAGAATTGAGGGGTTGTGACACGTTGGTGGCTAGCGCACTGAACCCGCATGGACCGACGGCTGTGAAAAGTAATAATATAAAGTTGTTAGTCCCCTACGGTCGTGTGGCTGAATAATTAACGGGACCGATACATGTACAAATTCCTATATCTGAACTGTTTAAGTGGCTAGGTCATCTGGTTCGAAACATGGCTCGGAAAAAAGTTGTTAGTCGCTGGTGATATCACTTATGGCAATTCACAACTTAATGTGTGAAAGTCGTAACATTGTCCACATTTTCCCATTTCCGTGGAACGTAAGAAGCTTTCTTTTAGGAAAGGATATTCATGTTTATCGTCATGAATGGGAAATCCAAGGGGGTTAACACACGGGCAATCGTCAGATCACCTCGCGCCCACCGTCGGGTTACCGGAGCTATTGCAGTGTGTTGTATATGATAGACACGTTCCTTCAATTTAGTAGAACCTATTGATTCTCTGGGTTCAGCCAATGTCCGTTCAGTGCCTTGCCCAAGGACAAAACCGACTAGCTAGCGACCAGTTTCGATCCTTCAACTATTCGGCTGAAAGGCGACGCACTTAACCACTAGACTAAAACAGTGTGACGCATACGGGCAATCGTCAGATCACCCGGGCATCCTGTTACCGGAGCTATTGCAATGTGTTTTATGATTAAGACTTCAATTTTGGTTAAAACCATTCTCACACCGGTACCTCTAAATACTACAGGACCGCTTGGACCGCTTGGGTCGCATAAATCGCTTGGATCGCTTGGAGCGCTTACTATACTTCGTAATTACAAAAGCCATGATATTAATGTTAGGGTTGGGGTTACAGTTAGTTCTGGGGTTGATATTAGTGTTTGGGACAGAGTTAGAATTACTTTCAATAGCAATCTAAGCGATACAAGCGCTTCATGCGATCCAAGCGATCTTGCAATGTTCACTAAGTTCCTTCCCAAAAACAAAAACATCTATCTAAGCTGTGGTATGCAGTGGTATGTTAAGCTACTTACTTGTCGTGGGAGGCAATATGAAAGCATGATCTGTTGTGTTGGTTACTGTAATAAAATAAATTTTATGAAAATAAAGCACGCTTTATAAAACTGTATACAAATGGTTTAAAATAGTTGTAGCAGTTTTAGTTCCTCATAACTGAGCCAAGTTTCGAACCCATAATGGGCTCGTTACTCGGACCGTTTTTGTATTGTAGTCGGTATATATATCGGTCGCGTTAACCATTTGGCCGCACGACCGCACTCCTCTTTTTTTTACAGAGCCAAGTTTCGAACCCATAATGGGCTCGTCACTAGGACCGTTTTTTTGTATAAGAGTTGGTATATGTATCTGTCGCGTTAACCAATTGGCCACACGACCGTACAGTGCTCCTCATTTGATTTCAACTGTGGTTTCTCATTTCCGCTGATTGTGACTTCCAGCGAAAAGCATTTGCTTATACTTCAGTATTTCGTTTGTTTGCTTTGTTACGTAAAATACGTGTTGTTTATGACGTGACACTCGGTTTCGCGGCCGCGTCCGCTGTATTTATTTATAACCCTCATCGTTGATAATGACGTGTATTATTAACGACTGTTCGTTTTGCCGTATTGTTTCCGTTTTCGTGTTGTGATTTGTTCATTTGCCATTACTTAATACTCTGGCAAAAATGCCGATCCGTTTTCGACAAGAAAGAGTTGCGCAGAAGGGTTAAATGTATACAAATGATGTGTGCAAAAGCATATTATTTTAAATAAACCCAGGTTGAATTCTTTCCCAAAATGTAAAACAAGATTTTTCTTTACACCTATATTTTTTAAGAGACAACAAATCAGGATTATATAAAAATATACACCTAAACACGAAATATATTTTTTATATAAAGGGGACGTCGATGCATAATACGTACATACAGCGGGACTCGTTTTTATCAAATCAATTGTTATTAATGTTTTGCTAAAGAATAATAAATTCTTGTCAGATTGTTTACATCGAAACTATATCAGCTAACATTTGGCTCTGAAACCTCTTGCAAAATAAAATTATGTCTAAACGGACAGTATAAACTTTGCCGAAAATCGACCTTTACCTTTTTTAGCTACCATTTTAGACAATTTCTGCACAATTGGAAATCTACTTCTTGTAAAAATGCGTATTAGAATGCTTTGCACCTCCGTTGCGATCATCATTAGGCTTTTTTTGTATAGAAATAGCAATATGTATATAAATCGGTCGTGTAAACTTTGCTCCACACAACCGTTCAAAAGCTTCCGGTCTAAACGAGCGTTGTAAACTAAAAGTTCGGAGATTTAAGTTTTTCTAGATCATGGAAAATTCCCCTAAAATTAAATTATTCAATCACGTCTAGCAAATTAGCGTTTAAAGCTTCCGAAAGTTTTAATTTAAATAACTCCTTTCGTTCTAAATGTGCGTTACAAACTTTTGAGTTGCCTAAAACGATAAAAAAATTATTATCTTTCTATTGTTTTAAATGTGGAATACGAACTAGCACCAGGAAAACACACATTTAGACTCTTCATACTCCAGCTAACTACAGGAGTTTAATTAAGGCGCGTAACACACTTAGGAATTCAAAACAAGATATAAATTTAAGATGAACCAAAAGATATAGATACCCTCATGTCAATCTTCAATCGTTTTTCATTATATTTTTAAAAACCAAAACTTCAAACCCCACCGATAACTCTGCTTTGAAGATTATTTTTACTTAAAGTTATTGGATTTAAATAGATCAATCAAACACAGTTGCAATGCCAAATATTAAAGCACACAGTAAGAAGAAAGGCTCACTACAATTAGTGAATAGGATGGGATATTTATGTTTAACCCGTGAATGGGAAAACCAAGGGGGTTACCACACGGGCAATCGTCAGATCAGCTCGCGCCCACCGTCGATATACCGGAGCTATTGCATTGTGTTGTGTATGATTCACACGTTTCTTTTATTTGGTAGAACTCATTAATCCGCTGGGTTCAGGCAATGTCTGTTAACTGCCTTGCACAAGGACAAAACCGACTAGCTAGCGACCAGTTTTGTACCCGCAACCCTTCGGCTGAAAGGCGGCGCATTGAACCGTCAGACTAATAGATCAAAAATCCAGTGAGCAAAGTTAAATAATTACGAAAGTTCAGAAACCACAATGTAGAAATTAAAATTCTACTTTGCATTAACTCTAATCACTCTAGAAACCAAATTTTGGGAACAATTTATTCTGACGATTGAATGTGTTATAAAGAATTTCATTATGCAAACTGTGGAAATCCGACCATATATTTCTCAAATTTGCGTTCCTGTGATAAGGAATAAGGTCCATCACCTTAAATATCACAACAACCCAAGACACTAACCACTATAACTTCCACTGAATCCGCTTCTTGTAACAGAGCCATCAGTGTAGAAATACAAGCCGATGGACTCGCTTACAAAAGTCACGTTGTGCTGAATGTTCCGCAACTGAGTGACACGATTCCCCCAGGTTACCTGACAATGATCCAAGATAAAGTTAAATGATAGACATTTAAAAAAGGACTTCATAATTAAGTCAAATAAAATGACAAACAACATTGAGGAAAAGTTGTATTAAAAGCATGTTCTGAAATTGTAATGGAAAAAATTCCACTTATGTTTACAAAAGTACAAAATAAAACAGATTGGATTCAAATTGTTTGACTGCTGGTTTCAGGCAATTGTCTTGTCCAAAGTTACAACAAACTACCTAGCGGCTGGTTTTGATGATTCCATAACCTTGGTCCGAGTAAGTCTGGTGCTTTAGTACGACGCCTTTTAACCGGAAGGTTTAAAGTTCGAAACTGGTCGCTAGCTTGTCGGTTATGTCCTTGGGCATGACACTTAACGGAAATGACTGAAACCCAGCGGATAAATGGGTTTTACCAAATTGAACGAACGTGTAAATCAAACACAACACACTGCAATAGCTCTGGTAACCCGACGATGGGCGTGAAGTAATTTGACGATTGCCCGTGTGTTAACCCCCTTGGTTTTCCCATTTACGGGTATAAACATGAATATCCTTCTATCCTATTCTTTCTTAAACAAACAACGATTTATATGTAAAAGAAATGTAGCGCACCGTCAAGTAATCACAGCATCTTTCTGTTGATAAACTCCAGACGGTAAATTGAACAAGCAATCCAGTTGGCGCAGTAATATTCCATCTGCATCTCAAGTTATTTGAGTACGTTGAGGGGTAATTCGGAGAGGTGAGAGATTGCGACACGTTAGTGGCTCGTAATAAACCACCACAAGCTGAAAACAAGTTAGTTTCATTGTAATTGGGATTATTGAAATACATACTGATCACTTTAAATCAAAAAAATCTATTTAATAATAAGATAAACAGCTATAAAGCTGCACAATTGGATTCATTTTTCCACTGAGATTTCATTTGTTTTAAGCTATTTCGCATGTGTCGACACATTTTACCATAAAAACGCATTGTCAAGAAATGTTGAAAATGACGCAGTCACATGATTAAAAATTGATTGAGGTTTACAGGTATGTTTTATAAGGGAAAAATACTTACATTGTGATCGGGCAGGTTCTAATAGGATGACTTGAAGCAAAATAATTGCAACTCCATAAAACGTAAAACTTGATATTCTCATTTTTTAATGTTAAAATACGATAATACTTACCAAACCTTAGTTAACTTACAAATTTATAATGGGCAATTTAATGCAAATATGTAATGGTTAAAAGTTTATGTTTTTATAACCTAATTGTTATAAAATCTAAATATTTATTAAAAACAAATTCCATTTTTTTTCTAAAACGCTCTTTTAAAATAAATTAAACTAGAGATTGTTAGCCTGTTAGCCACCTCATATCCACCACGAGTTTTAAAACCCCTGTTGAGTTTACACTATCAGTTTCCACATTCAGAAACGATCGGGTTCCATGGCTACCTCATTACCCATGGTATATCTTATATAAAGTGTATAACGTATGTTTCTGCAAGCAGAAAGTAATGATCCTCGAGTTACTATTCAAAACGTGATATCTATAGTTATACAAAGAGTATAACGTTTGTCCTTGAAAGTACAAACGATATTGGGGACTTAATAATCAGTGGTTTGAGTGTGATTAAGTGACAGGGGGTTTTCTTTTTTGTTCGCCATAAATTTAACCATACTTTTCTATTGGTTTTAAGAGTTTAGCTGATTTATATAAGTGTTAATCGTATTTTATACGAAGTTGTGAATTTTATATTATAACGGATTTCCCGTGATAATTTGCGGAATGTAGTTATGGTTTGTCCCTTTTACATTTTATTTTATTCACCTAAACCGCCCCGTTGGTCTAACGGTTAAGTGGGTCGCCTTTCAATCGAAAGGTTGCAGGTGCGAAACTGGTCGCTAGCTAGTCGGTTGTGTCCTTGGGCAAGGCACTTTACGGGCATTGCCTGAACCCAGCAGATTAATGGGTTCTACCAAATTAATAGAACGTGTCTATCATATACAGCACACTGCAATAGCTCCGGTAACTCGACGATGGGCGCGAGGTGATCTGACGATTGCCCGTGTGTTAACCCCCTTGGTTTTCCCATTCACGGGGATAAAGATGAATATCCTATCCTATCCCAAACTTTAAAGAGAAAAATAATCTCCTGTTCCGAAATTTTAACTGCTGTACAATAACCGAACATTCGCAAAATGGCATGGGTGTGTAATATTCTTTGGTCTCTCGGTAATTTCCCTCACACAATTTACCCAGAATTGTTACACATTATTTATACGCGTAATAAGACTGTATTTATGATTGGTTAGGCATATTCTATTTTGGGGTCTTTCCTGGGGTACACTGGGTAATTTAAATTAAAATTATACATTTATTGTGTACATATTAAATATTCTTAGAAATTTGCTCTGTATATTCCTTTCTAATCCGGAAATATCGGCAATAAAGCCAAAACTGAACAAAAATGGACCTCTTTTTCACATTTTTTCCGATAGCGGAAATTCCCCTTGGGGTTTTGTAAAATCAAAGTTCGTTCCTAAATAAGAGCATGCCAGTTAGGATTCCTGTGAGTTTTAACCTGATGTGATAACCACTTTATGCTAATTGTTTGGCGCCATGACATTCCTGTTACGAAAGTGACGAGGACAACAAAACAAAAAAAAACGGAATAAAATCAACTTTTCCCAACGGTAATGCGAAAGGAACCCAAATTCACAAGAAACATTCTCTAAACTGCCTGAGCTAACTTTCAACTAAGCGCCTAATATTTAATACTTCAATTAGAGACATCAAAATATACAATGTTATGTTAAGACAGCTATTTCTTTGTGTGCGGAAATCGTGATATTATAAAATAATTTATTTAAACTGTCAAAAAGTGACAAATGCGTGCTGCGCTTATTCAAGTGATTAATGATCTTTACTAAGAAAATGTAAACTAAACTTTGTTACACAATTTAGATTAAACATCTGGTTTCCAGTTATATCCTTTATTTACTTTAAAAATAATTTTAATTTGGATAGAATACAAACGGGGTCTACATACCCCAAGTAACCATGGGAAAGCCCTTTAATTATAATATTCATATTACCGGAACTAGTGAAGTATGTTGTATGTCAGTTTAGTACGCTTCGACGAGCTTGCGACCAATTTCGAATCTTTCGCCTGAAAGGCACAAACTAACCAAGCGACAGGGTCGAACTTTTATAATGGGTTCCCATCGGATTTCCAATGGAATTCCTTTTCATAACAAACATATACCGGTAATGGAAAATAGAGAATTTCCATTAAAAACACATAATAGAAAAGTTTTTTTCAATTTCTATTGCGACCATTATGACATTATTAACGTAACAACTGACAAATTACAATTGCTTGCTCCTCGTGTTTTCTGTCGCCATTTCTACTGTTTACCTACAGCATGTTTAAACTGCATCAAACGTGTAACAGTACTGAATATTGGTCTTCGTAAAAGCAGTTGGTGAGTCATTTCTTTAATGGTAATAATTATGCACTGTGTATAATTAGGTCCAACCGAAAAATGCTCGAATTGAATTAAGTGACCGATATCACCAAGTAATGCTGATTAAAAATGATCTTTATTTTTGGTTTGAAAAATAGAGTGTGCTATTAATGAGGATACACCTCGTTTAGGTTAGGTGTTACGTCTTTTTGTGCGTCTACTATACCAGACGCAACACAACCAGGGTTGCCAGACGCAAAGTACGCTTTACGGCCAAACTGTTTTTGCTTTACGGCCAAAATTCGGCCAATTTGTATCAAGTGCAAAATAAACTATTTAATTTAGCCAATTGGGCTATTTATCTCCTTATTTGTTGAAAAATTGTATAATTTTAATTCCCTCCAGATTTGTCAAACCCGTTCAAATGACTGCCGTTATTATTTTATTTCAAAACGTCATAATCAGCTTTGTGATTTGAAAAATGAGACAATTGATATTATTAATTCATTAACATATATATTTTTTCCCTTTATTTCTACTGTAGCGTAAAAATATTATGACGCTTTGGCCAAAAACTTGACAATATGCTTATACGGCCAAATTGGGCCAGATTTTTCCGCACGGCCAAACTATTTTTTTTGCGTCCGGGACGATTTTTGTAAGGCCAAATTTCTGAAATTTGGCCGTGAAAGGTGGACTTCTAGTTACAAAAACGCTAAATTTCAGCAGTTACAAAATGTCTTCTAACTTAAACTTGTATTTTATTTTTGCGTTAAGTTGTTACCAAAATTTGCAGTTTTCAATATATTTCACACATTAGACTACTTTAACTTGTAAACTTTTATACATAATGAAAATTAATATTAAAACACAAGGCATAAGTCAAATTAAATGCGAAAAATACCACAATCAGTCAGGGAGTCGAATCAAAACTCCGAAATCTTAAACGAGGCAGATATTGCGCAACTCTGAATAACAATGGCATTGTTACGATAAAAAGTGTTATTTTTATATATTATATTATTTTTTTTATAAACAAATGACGTAATAATTTCAATGTAATATTCTCCCCGCCAAATGTACGACATTTTAACTCAATTAAATAATGTACAACGAAAAAAACATTAAATCATTTAGAACAGTGATTCCCAACCGCGGCTCCGAGGGCCGCACGCGGCTCCCAGCTAGCCTTCTTGCGGCTCTCATTGACCTTTGAAAATGCCCTAAAAAATATTAGAATCTGATTCTAATAATAAAAAAAAAATTAGTATTCTAAAATTACCCTTGCTTAGTTTAAAGGCTGGGAAAAGAGTTTTAACTTCATAGTTAAGATTAGAGGCAAGGAAAGTTGTGAAAAGGCTGCTATTGTTACGTCACTGTTTTCTTAAAGCAGTGTGTTTTCAATTTTTCATGTTTTTATGAGTGTTTTCATGCGGCTCCATACGTATTCTAAGATTTGAAATTTGGCCCCGACACTAAAAAAGGTTGGGAACCACTGATTTAGAATATCGATGGTTGGTGCAAAAGCTTGGTGTTGCGCATACTTCGCTGTTTCCGACTAAGCAACGGCTAATTCGTCGACGGTTAGTTGTCCTTTTGCAGTAATCACTTTTGAATCTATGAAACTTTTATGTCGCGGGAGCCAGGCTGCGGTTCATTTCATTCTATCTAGAGACGAATTTCGCAGCATCGGAAGATTTATCGGGTCGGGTTGCGCCAACACGTTGACGGCAATTGGCTTCTTTTTCGCCGGTCGAATTTCTTCTTGTACTCGGTTTGCCTTTTACGGTTGCGTTGGCCAAGTTGCATCTGATTCCCACAAAAACTTTATCGGTGTAATTTAGCTAACCTGTAAGCTACGACATCTTAAATCTCTTGCGTTGTTTGTAGATACTTTGCCTTACCGCACACGAATCTGTCCAGAATATGGACTCGCACTCCGGCATCTTCAGTCGTCTCTTTAACCATTGATTAACTTTGACCGATAAACATTCAGCATCGCGCTCCATTCGTGGTATACTTTCCGTTGGCCTTTGATGGTTAAACGTGTTCATATTATCGCCAATAAAAACGACATGTCTGCTCTGATGCTGAGCGAGGCTTGAGCTTTGTTTCCACGCCAAATGTTTCTGCATTGGTGCACGTTTTAACTAGTGTGACGTTACACACTTAAACAAATAAAGCACCACAATGAAACTTTAATGTTCATTGGAAAATTACGTTCGCTATTTTGCGTTAAAACTTTAGCACCAACAAAACATCTGCTTAATCCATAATATACGCTTTGTGCAATGGTTGAAGACATGCTCAGTCTACAACGGAAATTGGAGGAAGTAATAACATTATCGTGATGCGACAAGTGTAAAAGCACGAAGGGATATTTCGCACGTCGCAACCCTTCGGTTAAACAAACACCAGTTTGCATTAATTTGCTTATCGTCATCTTAAATGGTTAAAACGTTCTTGGTGCGATGTTTATTGAGAAAGTCATGTTTCCAAGATGATGATATTTAAAAACACAAATTATAAAGTTTTATGCGTTTTCCTTAAAAATAGGTAAACGCAAGTATCTTACAGGGAGGCGTTTAACCAATTATTCTCAATTTGACTTCAATGCAAACGCAAAGGGCTGTCACCTAAAATCCTGCCACAAAAAGCCTAAGTTTGCCCAATATACCAGTTCTTCATCCAATTCGTTTCATGTACAATGCGTTACGATTCATATATATTTCTTTTATTTTATTTGCATAAATTTAAACAAGGTTTCGTTCATCATGTCGACCTAAAGAAAAATGGAATTTTAAGTTTAGGCAACGTATAGTTTGCATAAAAATAATAATTTTACCTTGATGGTTACCGTTGAAAGCTTATCTTGGATTTTTTTCGGCAACGACATCACCAGCATCTGCCTCATCGGCTTCCATTTCTAAAATTAATCTCAGTTAGGCTTCCTTGTACAAACCAATGGTTAAGATGGTAGGTCCAATCAGAGCGTTCGTATGAATATTACCTGAGATTTTATTCAAATCTATGCCTTCATTCCATGTTCTTCGACGAGTCCACGCGGCGTCAGATTCATCCGCGGCCAGAAGCACAAGTGCGAGAAGGAGTACGAAGAGAGCTTTATTCATCTGCAAAATACATCGTTGTCACCAAAACAGCTTCTGCTGACGAAAATCTAGAAACTTACCTTTGTAGTATTCTTTCAAGAAAGATAAGTTTGTTCGATTGAGAGCTGGAATTTATACCACAAATCTAATTGCGAAATAACTTCTCTTTCTTTTGACTGCTGAGCAAGTTCTCTCACATTGCAGGAAACGTATATCCTGGATTGAGCAGATACTTCTATTAATGGAAAATCTTTAATTGGAAATGTAATTTTCCATTAAACATTTAAGTTTTCTTTGTGTGGCGTTTGGCGTTGCTTATACCCGAAATAACAAACATACTAAAGCTGAACCACAAGTTTCAGGCAAAGTTGTGCACACGTGCACGTTGTCAAGGTGTGTAATTGCTTTAATGGGATTAATAAAGACTTCAACAATATATCAATTAAACTTTATAACACAAAAGCTACATGGCTACGAGATATATGTGACAACTGGAATAATTTGGAGATTTTGTGTATCAGCTGCACGATGGAAGTTTTAATACACGAAAGTTAGCAACCAGCTGTAATAGATCCGATAACCCGAAAGTGGCCACGACGTAATCTAATGAATGCCCGTGTGATAACAACCCTTGCGTTTTTTCATTTAAGAGGATAAAACATAAATATTATATAGGCAAATCGAGTTGTAGCATATTGTAAATGGGTTTAATCAATTAATAGCGCCCTCTTGCGGTTACCATCTTTGAAGATATAGACGAGTTTGTCCTATCCTATTCCTGTGTATGACGTTGTAAGTTGTAACTTGTTCTTGCAAGTTAGATTGTCTACCACGCACCCTTTTGTGTTTCTTGCAGAAACATATAGTGAACAATATAATCTTTAAAATAATGTCGGTGCCACTTGCAAAAATGCGCTGTGCACACGGGCAAGTCACGTAGCGGATGTTGCCTGAAACTAATGCTTAAATGGGATTATTATAAACTTCAGCAAACTTTTAATTAAATTTAACACAATGAAATGTGATAACAACCCTTGGGCATTTTGCGTTTAGACTTTAGCACCAACAAAACGTCTGCCCAATCCATAATATACACTTCGTGCAATGGTAGAGAACGTGCTAAGTCTATAAGGGAAATTGGAGGAAGTAATAACATTGTCGTGATGCGACGAGTGAGAAAGCACGAAGGGATATTTCACACGTCGCAATTCATTTGGTTAAACAATCACCAGTTTGCATTAATTCGCTTATCGTCATTTTAAATAGTTAAAACGTTTTATACAGAAAAGTCAAACACAAATTATAACGTTTTCTGCTTCTTTCTATAGAGAGGTTAAACGTAAGGATCTTATAGGGAGGCGTTCAACAATTATTCTCCACAGGTCTCCAATGCAAATTGAACCCACGAACCCACGTAAAGGGCTGTCACTCAAAATCCTGACATAGAAAGTCCTACATTTTTTCACAATTTAAAATTAAAGCTGGGATCTGCAACTTTAACTCAAAATCCCTTAAAAATGCCCTAAACATGTCGAGTTTCACGAAGCACTGCTCTACGATTACAAAACGTTACAGCTAAACGAGAACACCGGCGCGCAGCCTAGCACATGCTGCTTCCAACCAACCAAAACATTGGGGAATCACCACCATTGTTACTCTGAAAACACTGCCTTTTTATAACCAAGCCAAGTTTCGAACTTATGATGGGCTCGTCACTAGGACCGGTTTTGGTATGAAAGTCGGTATATGTATCGGTCGCATTAACCATTCGGCCACACGACCGTACAGAAAACATTCACTTAACTAGAAAGTGTCAACGAAATGTAAACCACTATTATTTTAAAACCCCTGTTGAATTCCCGCTATGCTTCTTTTGCGTGCAGAAACTGTCTGTTTACCTAGCTGCCCCCTTGGTATATCTTATTAAAGTGAGCTATTACTTCGTTTCATACTTAAATTATCGAACAGGCCGGTTTAAACCACAAATCCAAGCTAATGTCGTGCGCACATGCACATAGGCAAGGCAGGTGGTTTACGTTGCCTGGAATTGGTGCTTTAATAAGCTTACTACAAACTGCAGCAATCTATTAGTACAAGTTTACATAATACAAACGCTGTGAATATACCGAACTGTTGACATGAGGTATAGAAGAATATCTTTGTTATAGCGCCCCCTTACGCTCGGTAATTTGCGTTTCCTATTCACGAGGATAAAACACGAATATCACATTCTAACTCTTGTGCTCACAAGCACCAACTCCTCCGTAATATCGCTGCCGCTCCCTTGCAAACCGCAACACCACCGGTCCTATAGATGGCGTATAACCAATTAAGACCTCTATGAACGGCAGGATGTGACTTTTGCTGAGTAACAATGGTGGTGATTCCCCAACGTTTGTTTGGTTGAAAGCAGCATGTGCTAGGCTGCGCGCCGGTGTTCTCGTTTAGCTGTAAAGTTTTGTAATCGTGGAGCAGTGCTTTGTAAAATAAAGGTGTTGAATGTGCATCTGCTAGCTGTTTTGTTGGGAAAAAGTTGCCGATGTACATAGGGGTATGAGCTTAAAATTTTTAAACAAAATTTTGTAGGGTTTTGAGTTTAGGTTGCAGATCCAAGCTTCAATTTTAAATTGTGAAAAAATCTTAGACTTCCTATGTCAGGATTTTGAGTGACAGTCGTTTTTGTGAGGTCAGTTTGCATTGGAGAGATAGGGAGAATAATTAGTTGAACGCCTCCTAAACAGCGCGTTGTAATTTGGAGATCAAACCGAGGTGTAGCTTATTGTAAATGGGCTTTAACCGCCGCCTCTTGCTTTAAATCGAAATGTTAAATTTCTACCGTTTTATTACGCCCAATGGACCACTATATCGTTCTTCATCCTATTCGTTTCATATACAATGCGGTAAGATTCATGTAGATTTTTTTATTTGAATGCCATGAATTAAAACAAGGTTTCGTGCATTATGTCGACCTAAAGAAAAATGGAATTTTAAGTTTAGTCAACGTATAGTTTGCATAAAAATAATAATTTTACCTTGTTGGTTACCGTTGAGAGCTTATTCTCGAATTTTATCGAGCAACGACATCACCAGCATCTGCCTCATCGGCTTCCATTTCTAAAATTAATCTCAGTTAGGCATTCTTGTACAAACCAATGGTTAAGATGGTAGGTCCAATCAGAGCGTTCGTATGAATATTACCTGAGATTTTATTCAAATCTATGCCTTCATTCCATGTTCTTCGACGAGTCCACCTGACTTTATAACCATTCGCGGCCAGAAGCACAAGTGCGAAAATGAGTACGAGGAGAGCTTTATTCATCTGCAAAATACATCGTTGTCACCAAAACAGCTTCTGCTGACGAAAATCTAGAAACTTACCTTTGTAGTATTCTTTCAAGAAAGATAAGTTTGTTCGATTGAGAGCTGGAATTTATACCACAAATCTAATTGCGAAATAACTTCTCTTTCTTTTGACTGCTGAGCAAGTTCTCTCACATTGCAGGAAACGTATATCCAGGATTGAGCAGATACTTCTATTAATGGAAAACCTTTAATTTGAAATGTAATTTTCCATTAAACATTTAAGTTTTCTTTGTGTGGCGTTTGACGTTGCTTATACCCGAAATAACAAACATACTAAAGCTGAACCACAAGTTTCAGGCAAAGTTGTGCACACGTGCACGTTGTCAAGGTGTGTAATTGCTTTAATGGGATTAATAAAGACTTTAACAATATATCAATAAAACTTTATAATATAAAAACTACGTGGTAGGTTAGCGGTACGAGATATGTGACAACTGGAACAATCTGGAGATTTGTGTATCAGCTGCACGATGACACGACTTAATAAGTTAGCAACCCACTTTAATAGATCTGGTAACCCGAAAGTGGCCACGACGTTATCTGATGAATGCCCGTGTGATAACAACCCTTGCGTTTTTCCATTTAAGAGGGTAAAACATAAATATTATGTAGGCAAATCGAGTTGTAGCATATTGTAAATGGGGTTTAATCGATTATTAGCGCCCTCTTGCGGTTACCATCTTTGAAGATATAGAAGATTTTATCCTATCCTGTGTATGACGTTGTAACTTGTTCCTGCAGCGTAACAGTTTTACTTTAAGATTAGACACGCGTGTTTGTTATAATTGGATACAAGCAACGAAGTCCGCCACTGTTAAAATATAAATGTTGCAAAAGCTTATTCTCTAGTGATACTTAAGCCCCGTCTACACTGAGGCTGTGCGAGGCTTGGACTTAAACTTAAGCAAGATGTGTCTACAGTAGTGCACGCTTTCATGTATGTGACGTGACACAATGAAACAAACAAAGAATTAAGCACAAACACTCGTCGCTCAACCTCGTTGTAGATACGGCTTTAAGGTTGCAACACAATAAAAACTATATGAAACTAATAGAATAAGCCTTTTAATGGAAGATGAAGTTCGGTATATTGCGTTTAGACTTTAGCACCAACAAAACATCTGCTCAATTCATCATAAACGCTTTGGGTAGAGAACGTGCTCAGTCTACAAAGGAAGTTGGAGGAAATATTAACATTGTTGTAATGCGACGAGTGCAAAAGCAACGTTCTTGCTGCAATGTTTATGCAGAAAGTCATATTTCCCTGATGATGATATTTAGAAACACAAATTATAACGCTTTATGCTTTTTGTAATGGAGAGGCTAAACCTAAGTTATATATTGTCATCAAAAAAATTCACATAGCCAACAAAAAATTAAATTTGTATAAAACATCAAAGTAATGGCCGACTTCAAACCTGCAACCCTTGGTCAAAATGGCGACTCTTCAACACACCTAAGCTATTCGGTCTGGTAGAGTATGGTATATGCAAGGTTAGGGTAAGATAGGTTGTCCGTGTTTATCCCCAAGAATGGGATAGGATAGGATATCCATGTTTATCCCCGTGAATGAGAAAACTAAGGAGGTTAACACACGGGCAATCGTCAGATCACCTCGCGCCCACCGTCGGTCACCCAAGCTATTGCAGTGTGTTGTATATGGTTTACACGTTCCTTAAATTAAGTAGAACCCTTTATTCCGCTGGGGTTAGGCAATGTCCGTTAAGTGACTTGCCCAAGAACACAACCGACTAGCTAGCGACCAGATTCGTACCACCAAGGATGAAAGGCGACGCAATAAACCAACAGACTGACTCGTTGGACAACTTAAGTAATTATATCACCGCATGCTTCCTATGGTTTATTGGCTTAGTTTATTTTCGTTTCGAACCCGGAATGAGCTTGTTATTGATACCGCTTTTTTGCATGAAAGTCGGTATTTGTATCGTACCAAACTAAATTTGTCCATCGAAATAAAGAAAACAACCCATTATATATGATTTCTATTGCTTTATGCCGACCTCTATGTTAGCTTAGTCATCATTACAACATTGCAACGTCATAGTATCTAAGTTTCGTCGAAGGAAGTACATAAACAAGAAATACCAACTGCCTGTCAAAATGCCATACATTACTGGAGGTTAGTTTTTTTAACTTTATTATGTTGTAACGTTATTATATAGGCCGGTATATAACATTTGTTTCACTATTTATTCATGTGAAGGTTGAATGGTTTATATACGAACACAAGACACAGACGATGTCTTATATGACGATTTATTTTTTATTTTGGACTTTTAGTTCGAATCCGGGTTAAATAAGGCTCAAATAGGATCCTAACAGGTTTACATTTAAAAGTCTTGATTTTACACATGTGTGCCATATCAAAGACCCAAATGGTGGTAATATAAGAATGTAACTGATTTATAGAATATGGTGATTATATCTTAATCAGCCAGGTAAGCATGGCTCATGCAAGTACAAGTTAATAATAATACCAAACTTTAAATAAAAATGTGCATCAAAGTAATTAAACAAATCACAAATGCAGAATTTTCCACTGTCGTATGAACAACATTTTATCTGCCATGCTTTTTAGACCGTGGTAAATTTCAGACGTGTATTACTTGCATAGTCAGGTATATTACTTGTATTTTCTAATTCCAATAGTAACAAATTCGTATCGATTCCAGGACAAATTGAGTCCAGTAGATCAAGATGGAGAATTTCATTCATTTCTGATTCGTTCTGGGGATTAATCAACTTTGTTGTGTTGTTGTAAGTTTGTGTTCCGATTTTGCAATTATTGTTGGAATGTTCAAATTGATACAATTTGCGAACAGAAGTATGGAAGTTGCCAAAAAACTTCCTTCGTAAAATTTCTCCTGTTTAGCATTTTACCACAAAAATCTTTTCCAGAGCTGCGCAACTTAACCCTTGGATTTATATAGGATTTTCATGTTTATCTATGTGAATGGGAAAACTCAAGGGGGTTAACACACGACAATCGTCAGATCACCTCGTGCCCACTGTCGGGTTAGCGGTGCTATTGCAGTGTGTTGTATATGATAGACACGTTCCTTCAGTTTGGTAGAACCCATTAATCAGCTGGGTTCAGGTAATGTCCATTAAATGCCTTGTCCAAGGACACAACCGACTAGCTAGCGACCAGTTTCGGACCTGCAATCTTTTGGATAAAATGCAACACACTCACCAACCAATATATTCGGTCAGCATTTCTCTTTTAAATCTCCGACTTCTCATGCTGGGATAGAATGATAACCTTTGTGGCGGATTTAATAGAATAAATAAGTGTTTTTTCCATAAAATACAATATATGAAAGGGTTAATAAATAGAATTAAGGCATACTTAACTAAGGTATTCAAATATGTTATATTGTTAGTTTGGATACATTGCCGTTCAACCGAAGGGTTGCAGGTTCGAAACTGGACATTGCCTGAAACCAATGGATTAGTGGGTTCTACTAAAAAAAGAAGAAATGTGTCTTTATTAAACATCTGAGAAAAATAAAAAATGAATACCTACCGTGGACATTAACACACAACTTCATCCAACATTATCTTTCAGTTTTAAGACAATGGTGCAACCAGACTTAACAAAGCATGGAAGAGGTTTACAGTCACAATACTCGGCCAAACCAAAGTAAGTTACATTGGTTGCTGATGTTTATGCTGGTGTATATTATGAGTGGTGGTTGCATGGTTTTCAGAGTTCAGTTATTTGCAATTTACATGATTTACACACCCACATGACCATCCATAGAATATGCACAACAAAGGCATGGAATTGTTTGTTTTTAAAGAGTTCCATTGAATTGACCACAAAAACACTCCTCCCGCTGTTTAAGCTTGTATTCCCTGTGCTCCCTCCCCATCCAGTATATCCTCCTTAATGTTACCCTATCCACAATAGTTTGTCCTCAAAATACCTAACTTCAACTGTACTAAATAACTAACTTCAACTATTATAAAGATTCCAACTTATAGACACACTGGTTAACACCATAAAGCACTGTTGTGTCAAGCGATGCACAAATATAGCTGTGAAAACGCTATTTATTCTTGCAAATTCTTTAGTCTCCAGCTACAGCTCGAAACTTAAGCTTGCAATGTCTATAACATCCGGCAGGCCAGAATAAAAGACCTGGCAGTAGTTTGCCCAATTCTGTTATAGAACAATCTTCATTTGCGTTGATTCTAACCATCCCGTATATTGCAGTGGAGGAGATGACTTTGGACCCCGTCGTAGAATGGGGGGCTTCAATCGGGGTTCCGGGCCTTCACCCCCTCCTGCTGCCGGGGGTGGGTGAGGTCGGTAAACGCTTACCCCTAATATGGGGTAAGCAATTAAAAAGGGGGTCGCATAACTAGACGTGTACAAAATTATTTGGGTTTTAAAATTTGAATTCTTAGTTGCGCGACCCTCTTTTTACCCTCAAACTTCAGTATATGAGTGGCATGCATGGCACATGCGACACATGTTGCACGCATTGCACCTGTGGCTTGTATAATTCATGAAGGGCTTCCATTCAACCCTATGATGGGTGTGGGTGCCTGGATCTATTGAAGTTCATTTCTAGCTGGTGTTATGTGCAATAATACCCGATGTATCAAATTGTCATTTTTTGTAAATAAATGTAATATATTGCATATGATGCTGATGATAAATAAACAATGTTTTGTAGGAATTTGTAATTGGCACGGAATGAAAGGTATAGACCGCCCATGCAGTATATATTAAACGGTAAAATGAGAAATCGTCAAAAATAATAGATGTACGGGGGTAAAGTAAAGTATTGGTGTAAATTCCACCCCAATTTACCACAAAGTGAAACATGAAGTGGAATTTACACCCATACTTTACCACATAATGGGTGAAACATGGGGTGGAATTTACACCCATACTTTACCACATAATGGGTGAAACATGGGGTGGAATTTACACCCATACTTTACCACATAATGGGTGAAACATGGGGTGGAATTTACACCCATACTTTACCACATAATGGATGAAACATGGGGTGGAATTTACACCCATACTTTACCACATAATGGGTGAAACATGGGGTGGAATTTACACCCATACTTTACCACATAATGGGTGAAACACGGGGTGGAATTTACACCCATACTTTACCATATAATGAGTAAAACACGGAAAGTACAATAAACAGTTTGACGCAAATATCTTCAACTTCCCACCAATACAGAAGCAGCAACACACAACTGGTATGGGTGATACTGAAATACTGAACACACAACTAAGATTAAACAAAGCCTTTATAAAGGTCTAGCAAAGGGATTAAACCAGTGTGAAGTTATTTGATGGAATTGATTAATGACCGCAGTGAACCAGTTCCTTATTCTCCCATTGCTTGGAGTATTCGTTGCGAGTTCGTTTGTAACTCGACACGTTTTCCCTGAACACAACCCAAGCATGATCAATCGCTGGTTCATTTTCACAAGGACCTGATTGATAGATGGATGTCACTAGTAGTGGTTTTCCTGAACCGCTGTGCACATAACTGGAGGTTGGCAACCTTTTGCACTTAAAGAGCCATTTTAACCGATATTTCACAAAAAAAAATCACTGGGAGCCTTTTGTTTGTTTCACTTATGCATGGGTATTAAACTTATTAAGCGCTCGCTACAGTAGCAATAAAATTAATAGGAGCAGCGTTAGAAGGATGAAAGAGCCGCAGGTTGTCGACCACTGGTATAGACATTATATTCCCAAGTTTTGTTCAACTCATTAGACATTAGATAAGTCAAATACCAAGCTGCTTACCACTGGGTTGACGGTTTCCTTAATATTTGTGAGTTGATGTGGGTCCTTTGTGTGGTTGTATAGTTCGACGAATGTCTCAGCGTCTGTGAACTCGCAGTACATGAGGTCGACCTTGTTTTTGGCGTCCATGGTTCGAACGCAGCTGTATGTGTTGTTGAATGCATCCTCACATACACAGCTGGGAAAGCATTGCTGGGGACAAGATATTGTTCAACTGATTTTGAATATAAATTACAACGGTACATTAAAATCACCCATAAGTTACCACACCTCGCAAATTCACTCATAATCACCCCCTTTAACACACCCATATTCACCCTCAAATATAGCTAAAGACATTCATAATGACACCCATAATCACCCCCAAAGACACCTATAATCACCCCCAAATATACCCAAAGTTATCTATTATCACCCCCAAAGTTACCCATAACCACCCTCAAAGTCACCCAAAAACACCTATAATAACCCCCAAAGACACCCATAAACACCCCCAAAAACAACCATAACCACACCCAAAGCCACCCATAATAACCCCCAAAGTCACCCCAACCCACCGAAACCCCCATCCACGAGGGTGAACAGCCAGGAGGAGGCTGGTACTTCCCCTCACCCTGGTACTCAACGAGGAAATCGCTTCTCCACTTCGGTTCGTTCTTTATCTGTTGGGGGGATAGGGGGTTCATGGTCTCACAGCTGAAGCCGACATATCCTTGGGATCAAAACTGGTAACTAGCGGGTATCCAATACCATTAGAAGCCGAAAGGTTGCAGGTTCAAAATGGTCACTTGCTAGTCAGTTGCGTCCTTGGGCAAGGCACTTGTTGGACAAAGTGGAATGATGGCACCCTATGTGATTTCTTGACAACGCAAAGTACTCAAAGCATGTGCAAACTGTACGTGCTGTAAAAATCCACACACTTAAAATTAAGCAAATTAACAGTTTTAATTACTAATATTCAAATTATGTAGCCGAATATGCAAACCGTACATAACAATGGTTGGGCACGCGAAGTTGCTTTCATGATATTATTCATACAATGGTGCACTGCATTCAAAAGGTTACCGATCCCTGACCTACTGCGTTAACCATTCGGCCGAATACGATAAAGTTAATAGAAATCCTAAATAAAAATAGAAATCCTATAACTCACATTGAACAATGGAAGCAGAGATACGCCGTCCATGCTATCAGGGAATTCCCCCTTACCCCCACTCACAATATCGGCAATAGTTGGGGCAAGATCGATGTTTACAACCGGCTCCATCCGGGTGATATTCTTCGATACCCCCGGCCCCCTAATAATAAGTGGAACCCGCAAATCGAACTCGTAAAGTTGACGCTTATCAATGGGGAGTGAAAATTGCCCTGGAAGAGCAGAAATTACTTTGTTTGTCTCAGTAACTTTTGAACGAGGAGTTAAAACGGGGAATATCTCAACCCATTGTCTTTGCTTAGATTAACAAGCAAAGCAATTTATTCGAATTGTATAAACCACTAAAGATGCCTGGATTAATAAGCGGAAAATATTAGTCACTGTTTATTTGAACAGATTTTTCATGGGACATAGTGTAAAAGGGTAAGTTGGAGCTTCTAATAGAAATTCTATCTTCAAAAAGTGCCCAATTGTTAAGGACTAACTTTTCACTTGTTAAACTTGGTGGTCTTTATGTTTAAATCTATACAGTTTACCCAAATACTTTTTAGAATGATCCAAACTACGGAGTTAAAACGGGGAACCACTCAACCCATTGTAAAGCAACCAAGGACTTCGTTGCCTATAGATTATAAAAACAATTCTATTCTATTTGAATAAGCACTAAACACTAAAGATGCCTGGATTTTTTCCATGGGACTTATCGTACAAGGAGGTTTAACACACGGAAATTGCCAGTTTACCTCACACCCACCGTCGGGTTACCGGAGCTATTGCAGTGTGTTGTGTATGATTCACACGTTTCTTTAATTAAGTGGAACCCATTAATACGCTGAGTTCAGGAAATGTCCGTTAAGCGTCTTGCACAAGAGTAAGCTGTAAGGAACACAAATAATTCAATAAGACAAAGAGGTTTCAAACCGACCCATGTGATATCCGTTGTCCGAGGAAAATATGACGAAAGTGTTGTTGAGTTGATTTGTTGATGACAAGGCGTTGATTACTTTTTCAACAAGGTCATCAACCGACAACAACGTTCTCCAGCGACTGCGAAAAGCGTTGTCGGAATAATCAATCGATTCCTGGCTCATTGGGTGTTCGGCTTGTCGTATCAACCAGTGTTTGTTCTGAAACATGAATTGTCGAGTTTACATTGAATTTTATCCCCAAATTAACCTTGTTTTTTTACATTTTTACATTGGTTTTTGTCGTCAAATTAAATCCTTTAAAATTTCGAACAACTCTTTAGAAACTTTAGAAACTTCTTTATAAATGAAGTGAAATATTTTTAAACTAATTGAAATTTAAAATAAAAACAAAATCTTCTTGAATTCAAAATGCAGCCTTTACTTATTTTGTACCAGCTGAATTAATTTGTATCTCTAACAGGATCTACTCAGAAAATGTATTTTCCTGAGACGATCACAGCTGTGAAGGCTAATACAAACTAACCAGCATGTGACAATATAAGTTGGGACACATTAGAAAAAGACAAAACTAATTATTTGAACACATCATGTTATACAACAGGGGTCGGCAACCTTTTCAATGCAGTGCCTCAGTTTATGAATAATATCATAATGAAATCAACTTCGCGTGCCAACCATTGTTATGTGTAGTTTGCATAATTAACTACATAATTTAAATAAAAGATATAAATACCATTGATTTGAATGCTTTGTGAATTTTCAGAGTTAATTTTGTGCAGCGTATAAAGTTTGAGTTTGCGCATGCTTATCATATATATTTTATGTGCGCGTCAAATCAGGCGGCGTGCTATAGAAATGACTCCACAGGTGCCATGTGTTGCCGACACATGGTATACAATACGCACATTGGGCAGATTTGTTAACACCCGATAATGAAGGTTTGGGTATCTATGTCAATCCACGATGGTCCACATAGTTATTGGCATTCACATTGGTAGCGTATACATTTTAAAACAAAAAAGTGAAAAACTTTATAATTTTTGCTTTCACTGTGTCACAGCACAATGCAAATCCTCATGAATTGGGTTGTTATGTCATAAACAGTACTGTCACACCACTTTTCACAGATTCCATTAAACTTGGGGTGATGTGAAGAAAACGACAGGAAAGAATCAGACAAACTTACATCGGCTTTCACATTATAACTTGGGGTGTGTGGGGCAGTGTTGTTGGGGAATTCCCCTGAATACTGTGGGGCTGCGTTCCAGGGGCTGTGTGGGGCCGGGGTTGATATCATCATGAGGAAGGAGTCGGTGGTCGATTTGATGAATTCCACCGATTTGTTGGCCTGTGTAGTACATGGGGGGTGGTATGCAGGGGGTATGGGTATTGGTTAAATCATATCTAGTGTGGTTTGTACTAATTGGTGGCTACTTATTGTTAAAGGTTACATTATTATAGGATAGGATATTTATGTTTATCCCTGTGAATGGGAAAACCAAGGGGGTTATCACACAGGCAATCGTCAGATAACCTCGCGCCCACCGTCGGGTTACCGGAGCTATTGCAGTGTATTGTATATGATAGAAACGTTCCTTCAATTTTGTAGAACCGTTAAGTGCATAATAAAACCGACTAGCTAGCCTCTAGTTTTAAATCTGCAACCTTAGTTAAAAGGCATTGCACAAACCCACCAGATTATCAGTCATACGAAAACATGTCGAATACTCACCAACAAATCGGTCAAATAATCGGCAGCGTAATCATCACCATGTTGCACTGGGACCCCATTGTGGGATATGGTGTAGTTGTAGTATTGGGAATTCCCCACCAGCCCCCACCATTCGTCCCACCCCGCTGGAACATGTTGGGGTCCGCCAACCGATTTACCCCCGTACTGTGATGTCATAATATAAAATATTCAGCTTTGGGTGTTTATATTTTATCCCTGTAGATGGAAACAGCAAAGTTACACAGGCGATTAACAGAACTCGCGCCCACTGTCGGGTTACCGGAGCTATTGCAGTGTGTTGTGTATGATTCACACGTTCTTTCAATTTGGTAGAACCCAATAATACACTGGGTTCAGGCAATGTCCGTTAAGTACCTTGCCCAAAAAGCATTGTGGAATATATGCTATATATACTCGCTGATAGGTCGCACTGAAAATCTAGGGATTTAAAAGGGCCTTTCTCTAGCTTTTTTCATAGATATCTTCCTATTTTTATGTAGGGCTTGTGATAAGTGCATTTTTTTAAATATGAGACAAAAAATTGCGACTGATGTGCGAGTATGTACGGTAAACCCATCTTGGATGGACTGTTACCCTTCAAGGTCCAAGCATTACAAAGGATACAGACAAACCAAGGATATGTAACTGCAATAAGCAATCCTATGACTACAGGATAATGTTTAATTTAGTTTAGTTTATTCATTTTTTGCCCAGATTTTAAAAATGGCTAAGTTAAAACAACATTGTTTCTCAATTGAGTTACAAATAAGCAATACAATCAGCGATGTTAAACTTGTGCATACTAATATCATGTACCACAGTAATCCCTATCTGTTTAACATAATATTCAAATTTACAAACTCGAATTTACAAACTAGAATGTACAAACTTGATATTCGAATGAAAAAAATATGTTAAACTTGGAATTCACCATCCTACCCCAGGATAATTGTAGTGAAACATTAGTTTTCTGATACAAGGTGTATTTGCAATAAAGTCAAGTTTAGTGATCTCCTGTAGTTTAAATGTCAGTCAAACAAGCGTGAATATGATTGATGTTAAACATTCTTTGTTTATGTTGCATTAAAGTGCAGATCTTAATTTAATATGTTATTATTTTAGTAACTTTTTAAATGGCAGTCTAGTAAAGCATTTGATGTACATAAATTTGGGAAGGTTGGACCACCATAAAATTATATGGGTATTTGGCAGTAAAGGAAACTTGATGTACATTAATGTGGATATATTAATGTCCAACCACGCAAACCAGCACATTCCAACCCTTCCACAAAAGATTAGGTTGTAAAATCTTCACAAATATTTTATTGCTTCAGTACCAGACTCCATACATTGATATTATGGTACAACCCACACATACTGCTGCCTTGTTTAAACAACAAGTATTACATCATGTTTAGAAGTTAAAAGGGATGTTCACATTAAGAGTGGAATTTCCCCACAACCTCTACTGGCTGATCTTTTTGAAGCCTTTTATTTAAAATATTACAAATATGAAATAAACGGTTCTCCCAATTACTGAGATAAGGGGTCGACAACCTGCGGCTCTTTCATTATTCTGATGCGACTCTTTTTCATTTTATTGCTACTGTAGCGAGTGCTTAATAAGTTTAATACCCATGCATAAGTGAAACAAACAGAAGAACACTCGCGTCTTTATCTCACACAGTGTTGTTTTCCTTTAATTGCGAAAATATTATTAGTTTTGCGGCTCCCAGTGATTTTTATTTTGTGGAATATCGGTTAAAATGGCTCTTTAAATGCAAAAGGTTGCACCATATTAAATCACCTGGTTTAAATATTTTCCTCCAAAAAACGTTCGATAATTAGCTTGCTTGGCAGCCACAGCGAACGTTTGCTTCTCATGTATTTTCTGCCAATGTAAGCTGCTGCAATTCCCGCTGATGGAATTGTTCAGCGTTTCATGGTTGTGGGAGTATCTGCCTGGAATGGTGGGAGGAGGGGTTGTGGTCGGGTTCGGAGTTGTGGTGGGAGGTCATTAGGGGGTCGTGGGGGAAAACGACATGATTACGAGCATAAAACCTAAACTGTATCCTTCCATTTTATTTTGAACCTGGACTTAATTTTTAAAACTAAGAATGAACACAACTTCGGGGACCACAGAGGTAGATTTCTCATGAAAATGTCAGATTATTCGAGAGATAACCTGAAAATTTATTTTTTCTAACTTGATTAATACTCTACAACAGGGGCTCCAGTGAAAGGTCACTAAGGGTGGTGAGGGGAGTGATAGCATGATACAAAAAGTTGTAAGGCAGCCTTCGCAAATAACATAAAGCCAATATTACACTTTTACATTGATTTCGGAATCTAATTAAATTAACTTTTGAATAAAATTGAATAAGGTAAATCCCCAATATGAAAAAGTTGACTGTATGTTAATATCACCAGTTACAACCTTTGAACCATTAATTAAAGACGCCCATTTCAACATCTAAATTCTAATTTAATCAAATAAGATAAGATTCAAAATTATTTGTTGATTCTAGCTATTGGATATTTGGTGCTCAAAGTGGAACAAAATAAGTTTAATTCATAGAATTTTGGTTTAAAATTAAAAAAAAAATGTTAAATTGGATTTTGCAGATACTTAAAAAAATGTTTTTGTCTTGCTTGTCAAGTACATACTTTAGAGTATCCTAAAATTATTGATTTTAGAAAAAATCTACAAACCAATCTGATTAGTATAAGGACATCCCAAACACCACTCTACATATTGATCAATAATAAACACTGGTAAACACTGTTAGGGTGGTGGTATAAAATATTATTTGTTTATTAACAACATGTCAGTTCAACAATTGACATTTTCTACAAAATTCTTTTTTTCGAAACTTAAAATTCACAGCCACAATAAACTTATTTCACAACCAAGTTATTTCACAACCAAGTTATTTCACAACCAAGTTATTTCACACCCAAGTTATTTCACAACCAAGTTATTTCACACCCAAGTTATTTCACAACCAAGTTACCGGTTAATATGCTGGCGCGACTGGGGCAACATAGAGGAGTGCTTGTGAACATGTTTGTGAAGGTAATGCCTTCCTCTTGTAGTAACTTCTTCATTTTTGACATTGGTTCCTGGAATTATAATGATAAAAATGAGTATAATATGATATGATGATGTTATAAAAATATGATATAATGTGACAATATGAAGTGATGATATGATATGTGACAATATGAAAATAGTTATATGAGGATGCCATTAAAGTTATAATTTTAACAGAAATGTGTTTCATTCATTTCCCGACATATTACCGGTACATGTTTTACGACCAATTGCTTTAACTATAACAGTGTTATTGTACAGGGCTTCCCAAATTTCAAGCTCGGGATCCTTTTTAATCTACTTAAATTATCTGCAACCTTTTATTACGTTGAAAATATAAAAAAGTCTAAAAAAGTACAACAGATACAGTAGCTTGTGTGAAATTGAGTTGCCCCTAAAATTCATTGCGCGACCCCCAGAAATACTTCTTATAATTAAATAATTTAATAAAACCAAATCCAACAAACAATTATACAACGGCTTCATGATGTATTCAGCATATAAATAGAAAGTTTGGAAAATGAAGGTTAGTCAAGGGCAATTAAGTTTCTACATGTAAAAACAAACTATATATATACATAATGTATAAATATTTAACTAGGGGAAAACGTTGGTACAGGTAGTTAATATAAACATACGTTGTATAGGAAGTTTACATGTATATGTCGTATAAATATATATATAAATAGATAACATTAAACGTTTGTTATGCTGACATAGAAACAACATACCCGGTCACTAATAATGTGGTTATGCTGACATAGAAACAACATACCCGGCCACTAATAATGTGGTTATGCTGACATAGAAACAACATACCAAGCCACCAATAATGTGGTTATGCTGACATAGAAACAACATACCAAGCCACTAATAATGTGGTTATGCCGACATAGAAACAACATACCAAGCCACCAAGTTGAACGTCCAGGTCGTCAGTAAGTATAAACACGATGTTCGGAGGTTTCGAAGGGTTCAGAAGGTTCGGAGGGTTCGGATGGTTCTCAGGGTTCGGAAGATCCAACTTCTTTGTCATTGTGAGTTGCCCCGTGCACGCAGACATGCATACAACCAACACAATAAGGAACCTAATCATGCCGACAGCTTAGCTTACAAAGCTTAATATTTTTGTCTAAAAACGGAACAAAGTTAGGTTGCCTGAAAGTTAGTTTAATCTCACCAGACTGTCAGCCGACCGGTTGTAGGATCGAAACCACTGCAGACTAATTCCTTGCATTCCTGAACTAAAAACGAATGGGCGTCTCCAATTACTAAAGGATCGCTTGGAAAAACTGGTCGGTAGTTAGTTAGATGTGTCGTTGGGCAAAAACTTTGCATGCCTTTCTAGAACTCATTGAATTAATTGGTTTTACTGAAAGAAACGATTTAATAAAAAACAACACACTGTAATAGCTCGGGTAACTCAACGGTGGACACAAGGTAATCTGACAATTGCGTTTTCGTATTTATGGGGATAAAACATGATTATCTCGAGTTAATTTTATTTATTTCCAATGTATAAATTATTCTGCTGAATAAGGGTGCGTGGCAAACTGCATAGCCATGTTAGCTACACAGTTGAGCGATAGAACCGCCGGGTTACCAGAGCTCCAGTATGGAAAGTACGGCAGCTGCACACTCGAGTTTTTTTCCCTGCGTCTTTTGCACACTTGGGTAATTTCACACACGCTCGCGAGCTGGCAGTATAAACATCGTATAATATCCAACAAGCCTGTAAACCTACCTCTGGACCTAGGGTAATTTACTTTCCGTACATTTTTAGTTATGTAGATAGATATGTTAGCTGACGCACACGAAAGATGAGGATAGAATTATATGTTTTTTAAGATTTTGGTAAAACAGTTATGAAAAGGAGATTGTGTGCACACTTGAAGTGTGCATTCTTTGACGTTTGCACACTGCACACTTATATATTTGGCGCATGCACACTCAAGATCTCGGCGAAAATTGACGTACTTTCCATACGGGCTAGAGCTATTGCAGTGTGTTGTGTATGATTCACACATTCCTTTAAATTATTAAATCTTATTAATCCGCTAGGTTAGGCAATGTCTGTTAAGTCCCTTGTGAAAGGACACAAATAATTACTTAGTGACCAGTTTCAAACCTGCAACCTTCCGGTTGGAAGGTGACACACTTAATCCACCAAACTAATCAGACTTATATTTAATTAGTCTGCAGTTGTAAATAAAAAATCTAGCCCCTCAAATTAATGCCTTAAAATGTGCCTTTCCTTGTCTGTACATTAAATAATCAGACCCTATTGCCGTTTAGACAACTTTACAACTTTTATACAAAATAAACCAAAATCGAACGAGTTTCGAGCGTGATATCCCCGGGCGACCAAACGTTTATCGCCGGCCAGACACGGCGGACTCACCGTACGACTCAACTCTTAACTGTGTATAACTGAATACGAAGCTGTTTTGTGGTATATACCCCAAATAGATTTGTAAACAAATGTGACTCCATGTTTAAATGTCAACATATGTTAAACACTTTAATACCAGTTGCCAGGGTAGGATTGGAACGTGAGTATCGATTTTTCTCCTTTAGTTATAATCATGCAAATATCTATATAAAATCAGATTTATTAAGTGTTTTTCTTTTATTTCCCAACCAATAAAAATAAATTCATTAATTTGGTATTGTTAAAGGAACATACACAAAACAACTGAAACGGATGATTTGTTTATACTTCCACGTCTTGGGTTAACGTATTTACTGACGCACGAAATGGTAGTTTTTACCCCTATATACCGGTCAAGTATTGTTTTATGCCCAATGATCTTATACAAACATAAAACGGAAAATGTTTACACGATTTTTACAGTTAAAGTTTTCCGTTAGTTTGATTTAGTTTCAAACGTACCGGTAACTGAACTAAGTAAATAACAAATTATTTACACACGTGATCAGCTGTAGATCACGTGGTATAACTGCCATGTGAGTATGTGTCATTGTGAAGAATTGAACGTATATGGTTGTATATACTAGATTATCTCTGGGTAAGATAACTTAAGGACCAGGGGTTGTTATTACTTATTTAATGGCCGAAACAACCAAGTCATTTTCCACATAAATATAAAACGCGGAACGACGAAAGACGGGAACGAAAAGTCAAAACTGTAGGCCTACGACTGACTACGACTGAATTGGTGGATTAGTGCGTCACCTTTCAGCCGAAGGGTTTTAGGTTCGAAACTGGTCGCAAGCTAGTCGTTTGTGTCCTTGGGTAAGGTACTTAACGGAGATTGCCTAAACCCAGCGGGATCAATGTAGGCTATTCTACGGAATTGAAGAACCTTGTGAATCTTACGCAACACATTACAATATCTGATCTGACGATTGCCCGTGTGTTAACCCCCATGCTTTTCCCATTCACGGGGATAAACATAAAACTAACATTTAATGGGTTCTACCAAAATTGAAAAAAAATTAGAATATAATAGATGTGTAACTGCATTGTATATGTTTACAGACAAACTGAACAACAATCCAACCACTAGCAGCTCGGCGACTGCAACGTAATTTATCATGCGCACAGCGGGGGATTACAAGCGGCTATATGGAGGAGCGGCTATATGGGGCTATATGGACAGCGTTTGAACATTCATAACACGCTTTCCAGGGGTTTGTGCTGGTAGATTCTGCGGTTTTCTTATCCAGATGGACATTTATAGAGATTTCGCCACTCCTTCGAATATGTTGTAGCCCTTCTAAATTCCTTCAAATTGATATATAGATTATATACGCTAACCGCGGGAGGCTATATGCACGAAGTGTCTAAATATTCATAACTCGTCATCAAGGGATGCATTGGAAGATGCTGCAGTTTTCTCGTCTAGATGGACATTTGTGGAGTTTTCGCCAATCATTCCATAGGATATATATGTAGTAGCCATTATAATTATATGCATTCTGTTTTTTTCAAGCATTATAACTTTAATATCGTCTCTGAGAAAAGTAATCCTATTGTTTTGCGCGCACCTCCAAATGTTATTTTTTTGGGTTTTACGTTTAAAACCGTATGAATATTATGTTATATTATTCTGTTTTACTTAAATTGAACGGCACAGTTCATAATTTGAACAAATTTCTTTCGAGGTGTATAAGTAGGGAATTAAAAACTTGGATGATTAAACAGCGTTGCAACCCTTCAATATCTGGAAATTGCCGCCCAAAAACAAACATTGCTGCATCTACACACTTCTCGTCCAATCTTTCTTTGCTTCGTCAGCGTTTATAGCTGTTTCGTCAAGAGCAAAAAATTCCCTGTTTTTAGGAAATAGTTTTTACTATTTCATCATTCTTAGTAACGTATTTTTTGAATAGGTATTCCATTACTTGTGTTATAATAAAATATATAATATCAGCGTTGGCTTATATCATGCGAAACTGTTAATTTCCGGTATGTTAGGTTAGGTTCCAAAGTTCAATCGTTTTATCAAATGTGCAGAAACTAACAGGTTTCCGAGTTACGAGTCCAAACTTGATACCCATATTTTCTAAATAAAGCATTTAAATATGTAGGTATAAAAAACAATAAAAATACACAAAAAATTAAGTTTACGGTGATTTTGGGGAAATGGTGAAAATTGTTATTTAAAAGACATGGGCAACATACGGCCCGCGGGCTGGGTCCGACATGTGAAAGGATTTTGACCGGCCCGCAGACTATCTAACCATACCATGTAATTAAGATATTGAATACTATTCATGTAATAATACGCCCCACCAAGGACTTCATTTTCCCACATCTGGCCCGGCGACTAGAGAACTTGCCAAGCCCTGTTATATGGGATGCTTGCAGTTATGAATTGCAGTGATATACTCCTTTCATTGATGTCGACGTGACCAGATGATCTTTACACGTAGTAGCCTAATGGTGTATTGTAATTAAATTTAAATTTGGTGGGGGATGCACGAACACTTGTTTGGAGTAAACTTGGATATTTTGTTTCATTTTTACTTCTTAGTTATATTTGATAACCATTCAACTTTGTTTATAATTAAAAGTAAGTTGTCCATCCCAGTCCTAAGATATCAAGAAATTATCGGCTCCGAAAATCGCCAAATGTGGAAAAAGCCGTCAGCAGCCACGGATTGAGAAAATGTGAAAAGTCCGACAAAATATGTGGATTGATGTGAATCAACATTTCTTTGGAAGGAAATCCAAAATTAGAGAGAAAATAAGAATTTAGTTATTGTCAAATAACCTATTATTTAGCTGTAAGTGGCAATTAATTAGACAGTAAGCTAATGAAACTGAATAGTAAGAAAAACGGAAATTCTTATAAATTCCCTTCGTATCATTTAACAAGGCGATAGCTAGATCGGATATTGTTCGATTTCTGTTATAAGTCTGCTATTCAAATAAATAGTCCTATGCATTATATCAATGGTTTTCAAACTTAAAAGTTCGTGATCCCTTTTAATTTATTATAATTTTTTTGCGACCCTGTTTCCCGTTAAAAATCCGAAACAGTTCAAAATTTACAATAAATATATTAGTTTGTGAAAATTAATGTACTCTTAGGATAGGATAGGATATTCATGTTTATCCCCGTGAATGGGAAAACCAAGGGGGTTATCACACGGGTAATCGTCAGATCACCTCGCGCCCACCGTCGCGTTACCGGAAGCATGATTCACACATTCCTTTAAATTATTAAATCTTATTAATCCGCTGGGTTAGGCAATGTTCGTTAAGTCCCTTGTCAAAGGACAGAAACAATTACTTATTGACCAGTTTCAAACCTGCAACCTTCCGGTTGGAAGGTGTCACACTAATCCACCAAACTAATCAGACTTATATTTAATTAGTCTGCAGTTGTAAATAAAAAAATCTAGCCCCTCAAATTAATGCCTTACAATCTGCCGTTCCTTGTCTGTAGATTAAATAATTACCTCTATTGCCGTTTAGACAACTTCACAACTTATATACAAAATAAACCAAAATCGAACGAGTTTCGAGCGTGATATCCCCGGGCGACCAAACGTTTATCGCCGGCCAGAGACCGCGGACTCGCCGTACAAATCAACTCTTAACTGTGAATAACTTAATACGAAGCTGTTTTGTGGTATATAGTCCAACCAGATTTGTAAACAAATGTGACTTCATGTTTAAATGCCAACACCTGTTAGACACTTTAATACCAGTCGCCGGGGTAGGATTGGACGTGTGTATCGATTTTTTCTCTTTTAGTCATCATTTTATGCTAACATCTATATAAAATCAGGTTTATTAAGTATTGTTTTTGTGTTCCAAACCAATAGAAATAAATCCATTTAATTTGGTATTGCTAAAGGAAGATACACAAAACAACTAAAACGGGTGGTTTGTTTATACTTCCACGTCTTGGGTTAACGTATTTACTGACGCACGAAATTATTTTTATAATTTTTACCTCTATATACCCAGAGTAAATTAAAGGTCTGTATATTAATTTTGTATATATCGGGTTAATTATTGTTTTATGCCCAGTGATCTTACCCGTTTTCCGTTTGTTTGATTTAGTTTCAAACGTACCGGTAACTGAACTAAGTAAATAACAAATTATTTACACACGTGATCAGCTGTAGATCACGTGGTATAACTGCCATGTGAGTATGTGTCATTGTGGCAAAATGAATGTATAGGTTTGTATATACTAGATTATATCCGGGGTGAGACAACACAGTGACCAAGAGGTTGTTTTTACTTGTTTAATGGTCGAAACAACCAAGTCATTTTACACATAAATATAAAACGCGGAACGACGAAAGACGGGAACGAGAAATCAAAACCGTCCGACTGATTAGCTTGGTGGGTGTGTGTGTTACCTTTCAGCCGAAAGGTTGCTGGTACGAAATTGGTCGCCAGCTAGTCGGTTGTGTCCTTGGGCAAGGCACTTTACGGACAGTGCCTGAACCCAGCGTATTAATGGGTTCTACTAAATTGAAGGAACATGTCTATCATACACAACACACTGCAATAGCTCCGGTAACCCGACGATGGGCGCGAGGTGATCTGACGATCGTGTGTTAACCCCCTTGGTTTTCCCAATCACGGGGATAAACATGAATGAACTATATCCTAAAATTAAAGAAAATTAGAATAAAACTTTGTATAATAGATAGTAGGCCTATGTGTTACTGCATTGTGTATGTTTAAAGACAAACTGAACAACAATCCAACCACTAGCAGCTCGGCAACTGCAACGTAATTTATCATGCGCATAGCGGGGGGATTACGAGCGGCTATATGGAGGAGCGGCTATATGGGGCTATATGGACAGCGTTTAAACATTCATAACAGGCTTGCCAGGGGGTTTGTGCTGGTAGATTCTGCGGTTTTCTTATCCAGATAGACATTCATAGAGATTTCGCCAATAACGCATTTGAATATGTTGTCCTTCTAAATTCCTTTATTTTGATGTATAGTTTATATACAATAACCGCGGGCAGTTATATGCACAATGCGTTTGAACATTTATAACTCGCTTTTCAGATAGTTATGCTAGAAGGTGCTGCGGTTTTCTTATCCATATTTCTAGGGTGAGTTACAACTACCCGCTTGAAACACACAGTTATAACAAAACCACTTTACATTGAATCCTATTACGTTTCTGGGTTAGTTGTTTGGGTAGAAGTAAAATATTACCATCCGTCGCATCTGAAGCATTGGATGTAACCGTTGTCATCACCAGCAAGCCTACAATGACAGAATAGATCCACTTTAAAATTTCTGTTTTGTTCTTTAGTTGTTTCGTTTTACAGGAGATTTTTAAAAATAACCAATAAGCATTCTGTGTTTTTCAAGCATAACTTTAATATCCTTTCTGAGAAAAGGTAATGGTATAGACGGTGCAATTTTCCGACAAGCGTTAGTTTTCTTGGTTTTACGTTTAAAATCGTATGAATATTATATTATTCTGGTTTACTTAAATTGAATGGTAAAGTTGATCATTTGAACAAATTTGTTTCGAGGTGTATAAGTAGGGAATTGAAAACTTGGATGATTAAACAGCGTTGCAACCCTTCAATATCTGGAAATTGCCGCCCAAAAACAAACATTGCTGCATCTACACACTTCTCGTCCAATCTTTCTTTGCTTCGTCAGCGTTTATAGCTGTTTCGTCAATAGCAAAAAATTCCCTGTTTTTAGGAAATAGTTTTTACTATTTCATCATTCTTAGTAACGTATTTATTGAATAGGTATTTCATTACTTGTGTTATAATAAAATATATAATATCAGCGTTGGCTTATATCATGCGAAACTGTTAATTTCCGGTATGTTAGGTTAGGTTCCTAAGTTCAATCGTTTTATCAAATGTGCAGAAACTAACAGGTTCCGAGCTACGAGTCCAAACTTGATACCCATGTTTCTAAATAAAGCATTTAAATATGTTGGTATAAAAAAACAACAATAAAAATACACAAAGAGTTAATATCTCGTAAATGTTCAACTCGATATCAACATTTTTTATTAAAGGGTTTCCGTGCGGTTAAGTTTACGGGAAATTTTGGAAAATTGTGAAAATTGTTATATAAAAGACATGGGCAACATGCGGACCAGGTCCGGCTCGTGAAGGTTTTTTGGCCGGCCCGCAGACTGTATCTATCCATACCCTGTAATTAAGATATTGAATACTATTCATGTAATTATCAGGCCCACCAAGGACTTCATTTTCCCACATCTGGCCCACCGACTAGAGAAGTTGCCCACCCATGTTGTAAAGGGTGCTTGCAGTTATGAATTGCAGCGATGTGTTCTTTCCATTTATGCCGACTTTGAGCGACTAGCTGCATTTTACACGTGGTAATAGTGTATTGTAATTTAATATAAATTTGGTGGGGGGTGTACGAACACGTGTTTGAAGTAAACTGGTTAGGTATATTTGCAAGTATTACTTTTAAGTTATATTTGATAATCCTTTAACTTTGTTTATAATTAAAAGTGAGTTGCCTATCCCAGTTCTACGGTATCGAAACACAAATATCGGCTTTGAAAATCGTCAAAATGTGAAAAAAGCGGCAGCGGTCGTGAATGTGAATCAAAGGGCGTTTTAGTTCGAGAGAGGAAAGTCCACATTCAGAGAGAAAATAAGAATTAAATTATTGTCAAAACCCAATAACTTAACTGTAAATCGCAATTAATTACACAGTAAGCTAATGAAACTGAATAGTAAGAAAAACGGAAATTCTTATAAATTCCTTTCGTATCATTTAACAAGGCGATAGCTAGATCGGATACTGTTCGGTTTCTGTTGTAAGTCGGTTATTCAAATTAATATGCATTATACCAATGCTTTTCAAACTTTAAAGCTTGCGATCCCTTTTAATTTTTCGAGAATTTTCAGCGACCCCCGTTTTACGTTTAAAATCCTAAACAGATCGAAATGTATACTACAGATTTAGTAGTTTGTGTGAAATTGATGTACTCTTTGCGGCCCATAAAATTCATTGCGCGACCCGCAGTTTGGGAAGTCCAGCATTAAACATTACAAGAATTGTACAATTTAATTAAAAAATGACAAAGTATAGGATCGGATATTCATGTTTATCCCCGTGAATGGGAAAACGCAAGGAGAGTTAACACACAAGTAACCGACAAATTACCTCGCTCCCACGGTTAGGTTACCGCGGAGCTATTGCAGTGTGTTGTTAAAAATATGAAACTAGAAGTAAAGATGAATTATACAGTAAGCCGATAAAACCGAATAGAAAAGCGGAAATTCTTTATTTCCTGTCGTATCACATTTAATAGTGCGTTATCTCTATAGCATATGCATTATTCGGTTGGTGTTATAGGTCAGCTATTCAAATAGACCAATGTGTTAGACATTAGGGCTGTATAGTTTTATAGCATATCTTATATATAGGTCTACTCTAAGATGCTTATAGAGATTAAAGGACGAGTATTTATTTATTTTTATGTTTTAATCCTACCGATACTGTCTATTTCAGCACAAGATACCATAGTTTTACGTCCGCTGAAGGAGTTGTCAGTATGAGTGCCTAATTTAAAAGTCTGTACTAAATAATTCTTTATGTTCTGTATGACACTTTATTTAAATATGGTTCGCCATTTGTTAGATTGAGCGACCGTTTTTACAATCAGACACCACAAACCCATCTAAGACAAAAGCGTTAATGAGGTATATTTCAGAGTGTACCCCAGACTGGTTATGAATATTTAGATTTAGACGCTTCGTGCATATAGCTCCCCGTGGTTAATGTATATAAACTATGCAAAATAAAGGTATTTGAAAAAGCGGAAACTCTACATATATATTCGGGAATACTGTTTTACATAGTTTTAAATAAAAACAACCTGTCGAGCGAGCATGGGTTGATTGAAAAACGTTTATTAAAATTCCAACGCGCGTTAAAAGGTTTAACTTCCGTTTCTATCTTCCGTCGTTCCGCGTTTTATATTTCTATGTAAAATAACTTTGATATTGAAATACCACGTGCGCACCGTCGGGTTGCCGCGGCCCAACAATAAACGGAGAGAATTACTCACTAAACGGAGAAAATATAATATTACCCTGGCCTTTACACTAATTATATCACATAACTATAATCATAACTCCAACCCTAGCCCTCTATATTTTGGTGTGCAGTTTCCCTTCTTCCCTTCCTTACGTTTTTCCGATTACGAGCTTCCGGTAAGTGTAGTTGGCCTATGCATAACGATATAAACTTGCTTGCCGTTTAAATTTAACCAAGTAATCCGTGCATACTCGCTTATGTTTTTGTTTACACGTGTTTTACTTGTTTAGTTTGTAACGATGCTGGAAAAAAATGTTATGGTATTATTTTTATAAATTTGTATTAAAAGTACTATTAGTTATTGTTTACAAGCACAATTATTTATTTTTTAACTCGTTATTATGGTTTGGGATTTCCTCAATTTAAAACTGCACTTTAATCTTAGATTTCTTATTTACATAATGGATGAGTTAAAACTGAATTGGTTTAGTGAGTTAAACCCGTTATGGGCAGGCCAGTGTATGTCACTAAGCGTGGAAGAAGTTTTATTTCATGAAAGATCGAAGTATCAGGACGTGCTCGTGTTCAAGAGGTTGGAAGATTTTGTTTTGCTTGTGTGAAATCTCATAATTTAACAATGTGAAATAGTTATATAGGCCTATAGGATATTCATGTTTATACCTAGGAATGGGAAAACGCAAGGGGGTTAACACACGGGCAATCGTCAGATCACTCTGCACCCAATATAGGGTTGCCGGAGCTATTGCATTGTGTTGTGTCACAGGCTATGATTGGAACGTTCCTTTAATTTTGCAGAAGTCATTAATCAGGACACAACCGACTAGCTAGCCACCAGTTTCGCACCTGCAATCTTGTTGAAAGTCGGCATACTAATCCACCAAGCTAATCGTTCTGACTTTTTTAGACTAGCATCGCCTTAAGCCAGTGCGCTTCAGTGAATTAAACAGAAATCATAACAACATCTTCCAAAATTAAAACATAAATATCCATCCTGGAGTCTCATCGTATAACTAGTACCTCTAATTTTTTTAGGAGGTAACTCTAATAAATACAGGATCGCTTGGAGGGCTAGAGTTCCAAACGCTCCAATCGCTTGATTCAAGCCATTCAACTGCTCCTAGCGATCTTGTAGTAATTACCCTAATATAACCACACATATTAAATCTTTATAAATTCCCAGTAAGACGTATGGAAATGTGTTGGTTCTAGATGGAGTGATACAATGCACTGAGAGAGATGAATTCTCGTACCAAGAAATGGCGGCTCATTTACCCCTCTTCTCACACCCCAACCCACGAAATGTGATTTCTATTTTTGTATAAGTATTTATAGTCGTCAAGTTTAAAAATGTTTTGCAATTTATCGATATCATTGTTTTGGATCGGATATTCATATTTATCTTTGTGAAGGGGAAAACTTAAGGGCCGTTAACACACGGGCAATCATCAGATCACCTCGCGCCCATCGTCGGGTTACCGGAGCTATTGCAGTGTGTTGTATATGATAGACACGTTCCTTCAATTTGGTAGAACCCATTAATGCGCTGGTTCCAAGCAATGTCAGTTAAGTGCCTTGCCCAAGGACGCAACTGACTAGCTAGCGACCAGTTTCGAACCTATAACCTTTCATCTGAAAGGCAACACACAAATCAACCAGACCAATCAGTCAGACTGTGTTTAAAAATAATTCATAATTAAAATGACAATAAAGTACTTGGGACAATAGGTGCAATATGTATCATGAATAAATCTTGTTACCATAAACCCCCATAATGCCTACCACCTATGGTCAAATATTTATTATCTTTCTGCATTGATTGTGTTTTAAAGGTGACAACTAATTTGAAGTAATGACTTTGCAACCGAGTGCTAACTTGAAAATCACTTGTTTATTGCCATACCAATATCTAAGATAAATTAATTACTTAATAATTACAGCTGATTTAACGTAAAAAACAAACATTTCTTTGGATATGGATTGGATCGTTTTCCAATCACGACCCCTCGTACTATGTTTCAGGTATTAGTGATAGGAGGGGGGGATGGAGGGGTTATAAGGGAGATTTGAAACATCCAAGTGTGGAATCGGTGACCCAATGTGAGATCGACCAGGTTGGTAATAGCGGGATAATTTGCTTGGGTCGTCAGAATTTGGTCTAATTTATTGGGTACTGAGCAATTACAGTGTGATTGATGCTTTAAATTAGTTTGATATTTCTAAGATTGAATAAGAGGATACTGAAGTTTATCCGCGTGAATGGGAAAACCAAGGAGGTTAACACACCGGCAATCTTTAGATCATCTTGTGCCCACCGTCCGTTCATTTTGGTAAAACGCATTAATCCATTGGATTCAAACAATGTCTGTTTAGTGCCGTTTCCAAGGACACAACCAACAAGCTATAGACCAGTTTCGAACCTGCAACCATTCGGCTGAAAGGCGACGCACTAACCCACAAAGCTAATCAGTTGGATAGCGGTATGTACTAATATGAATACAACCAACTAGCTGGCTGCTTCACTTGTTTTAAACCACCGATGTACACCCACCACTCCTGTATCCCACCCACCACATAATTTGAACCCCCACCACATAATTTGAACCTACCCCCACCCCCATAATTTGAACACCCCCCCACCACAATAATTTGAACACCCCCCCACCACAATAATTTGAACCCCCCACCACATAATTTCAACCCCCCACCACATAATTTCAACCCCCCACCACATAATTTCAACCCCCACCTTCACCATACCCCACCCACCCGCAGGTAGTAATTGATGTTTGCCGCAAGTTCCTTCCTTCCATGTCGAAAAGCATGGACGATTCTCGCGTCACGCAATATATTGGGGATGGTCTCGCTTTTATGAGGGACAACAGAGCCAAATATGATGTCATAATCACAGATTCTTCTGACCCACAAGGTGAAAAGTTTAGTTTATTGTTTCGCTCCTTCTATACATTATAGAGAAATGGCTTAATTAATTTAAGTTAAGGAGACAGGATAAACTGGAAAAACTACGGTAGTTAAAACACACCAGTAAATAGACATAGACAAAATTTTTGCAAAATTTAAATGAATGAATGAAAAGTTAAGGTGATTTTTCTACCAATATTAAAAAAACTTCTCAGTCATACACAACACACTATAGTATCTCCAGCAAAATCATAGGATAGGATAATTATGTTTATCCTCATAAATAGAAAACACAAGAGGGATTTAACACACGGCAATCGTCAGATCACCTCGCACCCACCGTCGGGTTACCGGAGATATTGCAGTGTGTTGTGTTTGATTCACACGTTCCTTTATTTTTGAAGAACCCATTAATCTGCTGAATACAGGCGAAGACTGTTAATTACCTTACCAAAGGACACAACCGACTACCCTGCAACCCTTCGGCTGAAAGGCGTCGCACTAACCCACCAAACTAATCAGTCGGACAAATCCATCCACAGGACCAGCTGAGTGTTTATTTGAGAAGCCGTATTATGAACTGATGCGATCTGCCCTGAAAGATGGTGGAATCATATGTGCACAGGGGGAATGTATGTGGTTGCATCTAAAGTTGATTTGTAAAATGAAGGAGTTTTGCGAGTCGTTATTTCCGTCGGTTTCGTACGGATATTGCACCATCCCCACCTACCCAAGTGGGCAGATCGGATTCATGTTATGTGGGTTAAGCAAGGTGGGTATTGGGGATTCCCCATGATGTTTAGAATAGGATATTCATGTTTATCCCCGTGAATGGGAAAACCAAGGGGGTTATCACACGGGCAATCGTCAGATCATCTTGCGTCCACCGTCGAGTTACCGGAGCTATTGCAGTGTGTTGTATATGATATATTGGTTCCTTTAATTTAGTAAAACACATTAATCCACTAGGTTCAGGCAATGTCCGTAAAGTGCCTTGCCCCTTAAGGACACAACCGACTAGCAAGCGACCATTTTCGCACCTGCAACCTTTCGATTAAAAGGCGACGCACTAAAGCGCCAGACTAACCGGCCGGTTTATCTGAACAAATGCTGTAAGTCACCTCGCATATAAATATACTTGCAATTGTATACTACACTATCTTAAAAGTAATTATTGTCTACAAAATATCCTACATATAAGAAAACTGGTAAGTTTAGTGTTCATTTAATCATATTTAGTCATACGCAATGCAAATAGCCCCGCTAACCACACTAAAAAAATGGCGTGATATAATCTGATGATTGTCCGTGTGATAACGCCCTTGCGTTGTCCACACACTGCAATAAACATGAATATTCTATCCTAAATAGCAATTTTTTCTCTTTCTTTTATTTTTTATCTTTGTTGTTGAAAAAACAAACATTTTTACGAGCCTTATGTTACAGGACACGAATTTCAAAGAACCATGTCGTGTATTAAGTGAAAGTGAATATGCTTCTATGGGTTTGAAGTATTATAACCCGGAGATTCATAAAGCTGCCTTCGTGTTACCTCAGTTTGCTAAATTGGTGAGTTGAACTCCATTATTGCACAGTTGCACACCATAAGTGGTGTAAGAAACTATTCCATCCTTGTGTTTTGATACCACTGGGGAATTTTTGCAAGGTTGCATTGCATGCAATACACCCAGTGGTTTATACAATGGTCCCCAACCCCTTCTCCATGGACCATTAAAACTCGGTTCAGGCAATGTCCTTTAAGTGCCTTGCTCAATAACACAACCTACCAGCTGGCGACCAGTTTTGAATGTGCAACCTTTCTGCTGAAAGGTATCGCACTTACCCACCAAGTTACCCAATCGAATGAAGGTGATATGGGGATTCCCCTGTGTGATAACCTAATCTACGATTTCCCATGCACAAACATGAATATCACGTATACGCCGCAACCCAACTAACACAATACCTCCACAGGCGTTACAAACTAATTTTGTCGAGCAAAACCACTTTGATCTCACGCAAGAAGAAGATGAATAAATAGCACTGTGATGTCACAGTCTATTGAAGACACTATTTTAACCAATTGTAAAAAAATGTTTTTTAAAATATTGTGAAACTTGTTGTCTGGGTTATTCGTGATGGTGTCAACTGGCTGGCCATTTTATATTTAGTGGTATTGTATTTGGGGAATCCCCTTGCTTTGTACTATATTTTATAGCAGGTATGAGTTTAAGGATAACTTAACAGAAATATTGGCTTCGATATTACTTTTCTACCTATTAAGCATCTATTGTGCTTCGTTAGGCCGTCAGCTGATAGGTTGTGGGATTGAAACTGGTCGTTATCTAGACAGTTGTCCCAGCGAATTAATGTGTTCTAAAATTGAAGAAATGTTTTAATCATATACAACACACTGCAATAGCTCCGGTAACCCGACGGTGGGCGCGAGGTGATCTGACGATTGTCCGTGTGTTAAAACTACTACATCAGCATCACCACCGGCCACGTACGAATGGTGTAAACGTGAATATTTAAAAGTTTCTGTTCTACATCAACTTGTACTTTTATTAACCAGTTGTCTACTACTGAGATTTTGTGGCAATAAACTCGGTGAAATATTCCTAACCTATATTTGGTATGCTGCTGTATTTTGTATAAATAAACGTTCAGGTGGAAATGTTAGTTTTAAGAAGCTGAGGGGTAGGAGGTTTATTCCCGTGAATGGGAAACCAAAGGGGGTTAACACGCGATAAATCTACAGATCATCCCACGCCCACCATCGGGTTACCAGAGCTATTGCAATGTGTTTTATATGATTCACACAGTTCTTTTATTAGGTAGAACCCATAAATCTTTTGGGTTCAAACAATCTTCGTTAAGTGCCTTGCCCAATTACACAACCGACTGGCCAGTGACCAGATTCGAATCTGCTACCCTTCGGCTGAAAGGCTACGCACCAACCCACCACGCTAATCAGTCCAACAAAGTACAAAGTTAGTTTTCCAAAGATGGTTTCACCGTTTTCCGAATCCGAGAAGAATGGAAAGTGAAGATAATTTGTTGAATAAAAGTCAAACAAGTGACGTAGGATTTCACACAATGACGTGTCGCTCCTACCGTGATGACGTAGGTGTTTCTACATCGATGCCAAAAGTGTGAATTATCGGGTAAGTAATTTGGTCATAGAGATCGGTATGAGACTTGATCTATCAACCTCAGAGCTTTGTTTTCCATGTTTGTTTTATCGTAAAAGGTGTCAACCGAGTAGGCGTGACCACAGGGGCGATCGTCAGCCACCTCGCGCCCACCGCCGGGTTATCGGAGTTGGTAAAGTGTTTTTTATTTAATTTTTCCTTCAGTTTTATTAGAATCCATTCATCCACTAGGTTCATGCACCGTCCGCTAGGTGCCTTTTGCTAAGGGTCTATCAAGCAGTTCGAACCTAAAAAACCTTCGGCTAAAAGTCGACGCACTTAGCTATTCAGCTAGTCGGTAGGACAAACGATACTTTTTTGGGGTGGTATTCAAATGATCTTTTAACTTGCTACAAACAAAAACCAATCGCAAAAAAACCCTTTATTTAATACATGTTGAATATTTATATGGGCGTTGGTATAATAATTATGTACAAAAGATATCTATGGTCATGTCATTGATCGTCACTTCCGATTAAAAAAGCCTTTTTCTGTTTTTACAATCGATTGACCAATCAGGAGACGTGTTTCACCAACAGCTGTTCCCGTGCTTTCTATGTTTCGCACCTTGGTTCAATATATTGGTCGCTTGATGTTATTTTATTGATAGTCGTGTTTAGCAATCGTTCTGCAATTGGAATAAAGCAAAGCTTTGAAGATCTAATTTAGTTGGTCTAAAAGGATTGGTAATTTATGATAATCTGCTTATTTTGGCCGAATTAGTGAATCTGTTAACCTATTTGTGTTGTATCTTAAGTTTGTTTAACTCTCTTCTGTATAATTAATAATTTTATTACTCTTATGGTAATTTTATTTTGTTTAATTCTAGTAAATCAGGTACAAGCCATTTGCTTACTATTTCAATGCTTACGAAAGAGCTTAAAACAATGACGAAATCTCGAAGCCCAAGTCCAACTGAAGTCCGTAGGAAATCGAGCAAACACAAAAGTCGTCCGAAAGATGACGAGTATCGGTATCGGGGTCATTCAAGGTCACGAGATCGTGATCGAAAACGTCATCGATCAAGAGAACGAAACAGCCGGTAACCATTTGTTGAATTTTCGTGTTTTTAAATTTGTCGACACCATTATCATTACTGATAGTGACACAAAAGTATTTTTGTCACTAACATTAGCCGACTGGTTATAAGATAACATGTGAAGATAAGTAAAGCCCTTTATTTTGTGCTGAATATTATGTAATATTAAAAATCTTCTTTGAAAGTGTTTTTTCTGTTATCGTACTATATTTGTTTAAAAAACACACCGTATGAGCAGTATAGAAATTGCATACATCAACTTTGATGGAACAAACACTTTCACTTTAATATCACATTTTGTTCTTCAGCAGCAACAAATATTAGTTTACATGTCATTGCAAATTTGTTTTGGTGACTTTTAGCAAACACAATCTGGTTATTTGACATGTTTAAACCATACTTTTCACATACTGATACGACATACTTATTATCTTGATCAATTATATACCATGCAGTAGGTTAACAAATATAAAAATCGGTTGATTTTAATCAGACACAACAGTTCCAAACGATCTCGATCAAAATCGTCGAGCATTGAACGAACTGATATCTTCGGTCGAGCTCTAAGCAAGCGGACTGCTCTTGAGGAGAAGAAACGAAGGGAAGAGGAAGAATTGCGACATGCTATTGAAAAACAACGATTAATGTAAGGATGAGTCATGCATTGAACGTATTTGGACATTTGTATTGTTATAACGATTGGTCATTGATGTAAACAAACTGAAGCTTCTGTCTGAGTACATTGGTAGAATGCTTTAAAATCCTTGGGCTAAGTAAGGGTTGGTCCAAAAAGTTTGATATTTGAAATAAACGAAAGCTATTGGGTTGTGTCCTTGAACTCCTTGGGCAAGGCACTTAACGGACATTGCCTGAAGCCAGCAGAATAATGGGTTTCATGAAATTAAAGAAATGTATGAATCATACACAACACACTGCAATAGCTCCGATAACCCGACGATGGGCACGAGGTAATCTGACGATTGCCGTGTGTTAACCTCCTTACTGTCCCCACTTACAGGGATTAACATGACCATCCTAATCCTAAACTTTAACAAACAATCTTTGCAGCCAAAAGCAGGAACAAGAAGAGAAGATGATCGCAGATGAGACGGCGAAACGGGTGGAGGAGCTGGTCAAGAAGAGAGTGGAAGAAGAACTTGAGAAACGGAAGGATGAAATTGAGAAAGAGGTGGCTGTTCTTCATAACTTGCTTTTGTACTAAAGGCAGTTGACATAAAATAATTGTTATTTTTACTGAAGCTTTATATGACAGCAGAAATGTAGGAAATAAAAAATCATAAAATCACTTTAAGAACATTATGTTCAAGTGAAAAATCACAGCTTGACACTTGCATACAAGATATTTCACTTGTTCATTCCAACCAGGTGTTGCGTAGAGTTGAGGAAATGAAGCAAGTCCTTGAGAAACAAATGATTGAAGAATTGGAACGACAAAAACTGGCCGAGTTAAAAGCCAGACAGGCAAAAGAGGTATGGTGAAATTGCTTTGTGTTATTTACACACATTGCAGTGCAACTTACTTGGTAATCGCTTTTATTTTGATTTAATAGATAATGTGTTCATTTGTATATATAAATTTTAATAAAATAATGTTTTGATAATTTTTTTGTACTGTATTTTTTCACTTATTGTACTTAATGTCTTACTCACTGGTAAATGTTTTATTAGACGCGTTGTGACGCTAAAGTTTACGAAAAGTTGATGGTTAGTCTGAAGCACACTGCTTATTTGTCCCTGCTTAATGCAACTTAGCCACCCCTGTTAAGCGCTGCTTAATTTATACGTTTGGGGGTTTAAATTGTTTTTCTTGTCTATGCAAGTTAATCATGGCTCGTTGCAAGATAACAGGATAAATGTATAGAAAGTCATTCCGACGGTAAGTGATCTAATCAATATTGAAAGAAAATTACCGACTTTTTATTTGACGCAGAGTTATAAAACTAGAAGTGCTTACGTGGCAGATCCTGGCACAGTATTGACGGCGTTCTTGTTAATCGTTCAATAGTTAGTGGTATGCACAAGTTTAAACTATGCTTGTATGGTACTGTGTAGTTGTAGATTTACGAAAATGTTAAGAATTGTTGATGTTAAAATGCTTTGAAATGTGCTCCTACGTGGGAACAGCATCCATGAGAGGTGTGAACGACGTTGTTGGGAAATGTTGGATGCTGTCTCCACACTTACCCCTGAGCTTCTTTCTTATTATGTTTGTGTTATAGGAGGAGGAAAAACAAAAGAGAATGGAACTGGAGGAAATTTTAAAGGAAAATGACAGAAAATTGAAAGAAGCCGAGATAAAAATGGTAAATTTCTTTGTATTTGTTGACTACTCTGATATCACACCATCAAGCATCACAATGAAACCATCCATCCTATTACTACCGTAACACCACAATACCAACAACCGCTTACCATATCAATCATAACGACACACCATATCAATCATAACGACACACCATACCCACCATACGTACCACAAAGAAATAAAAACTAATCACCTCCTAGGCTCCTAACGACACCATAATGAAATTATTCACACACCCATAACGCCACCATCTACCTACTATAACAACCATCTACCTACCATAATGCGATCCACACACCATAAAAACACCACCCACCCACCCATAACCACCATCTACCTACCATAATGCGATCCACACACCATAAAAACACCACCCACCCATAACAACCATCTACCTACCATAATGCGATCCACACACCATAAAAACACCACCCACCCACCCATAACCACCATCTACCTACCATAATGCGATCCACACACCATAAAAACACCACCCACCCATAACAACCATCTACCTACCATAATGCGATCCA
>CH003129.1:0-20771 GCA_000149265.1 Ciona savignyi
GGTTTGACCTTTAGCCTAGTCACTTTCTGTGCATTTGACACCTTGGGCACTAAATCAAGTTTTTTTCAATTCTTAAATTCAATTTTGTATCAATCAAAAACTTAAGTTACAACAAACTTACTGCTAACCTAACTGTGGGGACACGGTAATCTGATGATTACCCATGTTATATCACCCTGGGTTTCCCATTAACATGGGTAAACAATAAATATGAGTCTACTCTACTCTAATAAAATTAACTATATATGTAACATTGACAACTAATATAAAAAAATATCCTCTAATAGTACACACCAAAAGACTCCAACAGCACACCATCCACACACAAATAGTATACCATCAACACACAATAGCACACCATCCACAAAAATAACCTATAATAGTACATCACCCCCCTCCCCACACACAAAGACTTACCACTTCTGTTGTGCACTTCTTCAATTTGTTTCTGTCGATTTTCATTTTTTAAATTCATTCAATTTTGTAAATATTTATATTCTAATCTACCTATACTAAGATCCTACAAAATAAAATAGAAGAGGTTTAACGTTTAAATAGGACTTTATTTTATACATCATGGCACAAAATTTAAAAAACGGTCAGCCTTAGTAATATAAATAGGAATAAACTTCTGTCACAATTGTGTATCTCATGGCATATGATTTGAAATCGGTAAAATGATTTCCATTGAATTGTAAATAATGGATCTGGAACTTACCGGTACATCACTAAAATATGCCAGTATTTCTAATTCCTATAATGCACTATGTTTACCAAGTTTAAGAGAAAGCTATTTTCCTAATGAGACACTTTATCTAGTTCAAATCCTAGCCATAAGATTGACACTGCTGCTGCCACATTGCAAACAAAGTAATCTCCAGGGGAATACACTGCAACATGTGTTAGTTAAATGTGCGGCATTAAAATACAACACAATGTGTTCAAGGAAATTGTCAATCATATTTCAAAAACTAGCTACGTGGACGCGGCAAATTATGCGAAAATACAGTCAGTGAAAGGTCATACATTGGTTGATGTTATGCAATGAGGATGTGTGATTCCCTTCCCAATAATAAGTGCACTATATATCTTTAAATAAGATGTGTTTAGTTTAATGCTGATGTCATGGTAAGAAAACCTGATTGATGACCACAAATAACTAGAATAAAGACAACACACAAGCTTAGTAAATGTTTAAATCATATCAATTGTGGCCAACACATAAACTTAAGGCAACTGCAACAAACCATTAGTTAAACAAGAAATGTTAAATTATATTAATTGTAGGGGTGTAATTTGCATATGTCCGGCCGGATAGTCTGGTGGTTAAGTGCGTCGCCTTTTATTGGAAAGGTTGCAGGTGCGAAACTGGTGGCTAGCTAGTCAGTTCTTGGGCACTTTACGGACATTGCCTGAACCCAGCAGATTAATGGGTTCTATCAAATTGAAGGAACGTGTCTACCATATATACAACACACTGCAATAGCTCCGGTAATCCAACGGTGGGCGCGAGGCGATCTGACGATTGCCTGTGTGTTAACCCCCTTGGTTTTCCCATTCACGGGGATAAACATGAATATCCTATCCTATCCAATATGTAAGCAGTCTAGTCTCAAATATGCCAAATGCCAAGTTTATTGCGATATTGAAAACAGCTACATTTTTAAACAAAATTATAAAAAATTCGATGAAAAAGTAGGCAACAATTCAACCAATTTATAAGTTTTTAACCTTGATTTACTTTATTTATATAAAAATCATTTTATTTTTTTAAATACCACATATATTATAAGTGTATTAAACACAGGATTGACAAATAGTATTGTAAATTTTACCAGCCATCAAACTGTTTAATGTCATTTGTTCAGATGAGAGATAAATAAACCTTTTGTTTTGTTGTTTTGATATTTTACTTACATGGATATATTTTATGCAATTTTTTATGTTTCTATGTAAAGCCATGGTATTGCAGTGTATAAAGCAAATAAAACAATTCTTTTTTTTTTCAATTGTGTCATTACAATTATTCGTGTTACAGTTAGGAGATAATGCAATGTAGAATACTCCTTCTAAACGACTTATCCTTATTAGTTGTGAGTACGGAAGGCAAATAATATTCAAAAAAATTCCTCAGTTACACGGTGCTATTTGAACATATCCGGTATGTTCATTACATTACCAGCCATTCAAGTATTTAATCCCATTTGAACAGTCTGCAACAAACTGCACTATACAGCATTCTTTACAATGTTAAGACCTTGATTTATGGTTAAATATTACCACAGAGTCCATAATTCTAAGTAAAAACTAAGTCTGAGAGAAAAGGCTGATCAACATTGCACCATAACAGAGTCATGTGGTTGGGGATTATTTGGAGGCCAAAGCTGAACAACTATCTAAAAACAATGTACAGTATTTTAGGGAATATGGACACTCAATGTCACAAAAAGGCTCGTAAAGCAAAAAGTATGCTACATAATTAGATAATTATGGTTTGTGATAAATTCTTTCATATTTTAACATAAAATTTGTTTTAAATTTTGCCCCTTTACCACAGACCAACATATTGGGTATATTTTAATACACCAATTATAAGAAAAATATAATTTTATGGCATGGATCGCAATTAATGTCGAAATACCAAGGTATCTCAGGATTTGTCCAGACACATAGCTCAATTTATAAGATGGTCAGGAGAACATTAATATCCTTAGTCTAAATTTCGACAACTTTATAAATGTTTTAAAAGTGCGATATAGTATGGGCCAATGTTGGTGAGCACTTACCATACACTTAATCAAATTAAGTCCAACAACAAAAATATATTTGTAGATGAGCCCTGGTAAACTATACAACCTAACAGTGTTGCCAAGTCAGTATGAAAGGTATGACAGAGGCACGCTAAAGAAAATCACCAAATCATGGTTTAAAGGTTAAAGAAAAATGGTGTAGACGGGGCAACGCTAAAAGGAGAGAAAGAGGGAAACTGCTCACTAAAATTCAGAAACTAATTTTAACACATGCCTAAACACTAATCTCAACCCCAAGACTAACCCTAACTCTAGACCCATGTTTAAAACTAACTTTAATGCCATAATCTGCATTTTAGCATGCAGTTTCCCACCTTCCCGCTTTCCCTTCTTTTAGTTTTTCCCATGTAGATGTACTACATACAACTTTTACTTTCAAAACTTTTACCTCTGACACGATTTCTTATCGAAATCTATAGTTCCTATATTTGTTTTATATTTGAGGTTAAAACCTGAACCCCATTTGCGTATTTGTTGAAAACGAAAGCAAAATTACACAAAATCGTTATATGACAATATCAAACAATAAAAAATTGGCGATAATTTATGCATTTCTGACCAGTGTCTTTGGTTTCGTTTGGGAAACAATTCTATACAAATTCTTCGCAATTGAAGGGAAACTGTAAAAGAAGAGATTATGTACGTAGGGTTTGCCAACCTTATGAGCTGTACTAAACGGCAACGACAGTGTAGCTTATCAAATCGGCAATCATAGTATTTCCATCGAAAAATAATGCGCTTACATTTTCTGTAATTGTTGCAGTGTACAAGTAACCAGCTACTATAATATAAAATCGGGGATAATAGTGTCGGCAATTCAACATTAAAATATGCGTCTAAATATTTTTTTTAATAAAAGACTAAGAACATTCCATCCGACTTGACTTTGCATGCGGAACAATCGTAGATTTCGCTAAGTGCAATCTATTCAAATGACATGGAATATTTTTGGAAATAAGGTGATTAACTATTTTTATTTGTATCCTTGCATGCGGAAAATGACAAAATTCTACATGCGGAGACGTAAAATTTTCGAAAGACTTTTTTTGGACATTACCGTGTTTCTAGGACGCCTAAACATAAGTCAGTCCGACCCGTTAGTCTAGTGGCTTAGTGCGGCGCCTTTCCGCCGAAAGGTTGAAGCTTCGAAACTGGTCAAAAGCTAGTCGGTTGTGTCCTTGGGCAAGGCACTTAACGGACATTGCCTAAACCCAGCGGATCATTAATGGGTTCTACCAAATTGAAGGAATGTCTCGATTACAACACACTACAATAGCTCCGTTAACCCGACGGTGGGCGTGAGGTGATCTGACGATTGCCCGTGTGTTAACCCCCTTGGGTTTCCAATTCTTGCGGATAAACATAAATATCCTATCCTAACCTAAGGTCGTTATAACAGGGAGAAATATAGATTACATCGTCAAGCCCCCACTTCGGTTATCAAAGCTGTTGCAGCGATGTTGTAATTATTTCAAATTTTGCTTTACCATTTACCAGCAATCGTCAGCTTGCATATTGTGTTATAGTAGTACTATGTTGCTTTATGTCTGTTATATCAGCATAATGAAGCGTGGAATCAAAACTTTTTTTTATCAAAAAGGCAAAAATCGACTAAATTAGTTTACAAGGATGTTAAAGGTCTCTGTCTCGCGTCAAGTAGTATACCTACTAGTGCTGAAGTTGAAGGCCTCATTAGTGCCATGTAGGCCTAAGCCGTGTACAGTTTTCAGCAGCAGTAGTTATACTAATCTATCGGACCCAGTCGAACCTCTGGACATTAAGCATGCAGTTGATCAACCACATATTACTAACACGCAAAAAATGCGTCATATTTGCACCGTTGGAACATACCAAATTTCCTCAGACCGGCATTTTCATCTAAAGTATGAGCCAAGTGAATCAATAACGTTTGCGAATTGAATAACATTAAGGTAATGTTTCCCAGGAAGCAAATTCTTACGAAAAACTGCAATTGCTCATGGTCTCCCGGAGCGGGTATAGCGAAACAGGACATTCTATCAACCTCCGGTATCGATATACTTGTTTTATGGTGGCACAGTAATATGATCGATGGTGCTTTAGCGATATCAGGGCAATACATATTAGGGCAATACTCTATCGTCTGTACAGAACTGCATTAAATTTCTACATCTAAAGCTTGATGGAAACACGTTTGGAGTTTTGTTCGCACGAGCAAAATAACGTTACGGGAGCCAAATATTAATGCCAAGAATACCTGGGCGACAAGTTTCTCCTTACAAACGCGCCACCGATTTAATGCACACACTGTCACAGTCCTATCGTTGCAATCTCTTCCTTCATAATACTTCGATTACTTGCTCGCTTGAAAGCATAAGATCCACAGTTACCAAATTCATTTCTTTTCTTCATGTGACAAAGACGCAATGGCGGTTGAATACTTGTGCTGGCAAACGTATTGGCAACGTCAGTGGGAAAATATTCAAGATCGAGCCGTTTCTACAGGAACCAAGCAAGCTTCAAAACTTTCTCGGGATTTCGATTCTATTGCAAATATTTTCCGCATTTCCTGTGACAACTGCCACAAGTAAACGGTCATTTAGTAGTTTAAAGTTCTTTAAAACTTACTTTCGTTCCACAGCGGTCAGAACTCGGTTAAATGGCCTTCCTTTCTTCCCTTTACATACACCGTGATTTAAACTTAAATTATTCGGATGTCATTTCTAAGTTTGGAAAAAATCTTCGGCGCTTAGATTTCAGCTAGAATCTGAATATCGTGATAATTCTCACATTTGTTTCCGATTTGTTTCAATTGTGTTAGTTTTTCAATTGAAATTTTAATCATATGTGACGTTTAAGTTTTATCAAGTTGTCAAAAACTTTGCCCCCCCCCTTAACTGGATCCTAAATACGCCACTGCGCCCAACGTAGGGTTGTCCGAGATTTTGCATGACAATAGGTTTATATAGGTTAGGATATGATGTACATGTTTATCCCCGTGAATGGAAAAAACAAGGGGGTTAACACACGTGCAATCCTCAGATGAACTCGCCCACTGAAAGGTTACCAGAGCTATTGCAGTGAGCAACATCATTCAATTTCCCTTTTCAATAACAAAACCGACGGGTTAACAGGGGTTTTCCATATACCACAAACCTCTTGGTCGGCGGCAGTCGCTATTAGTGAAGGAGCTAAGACGAGATGCAAAATCACGGGCTCGCGCACCGTATTAGACCTGTGTGTAGGTTAAAGCACATTCTATGGTCAATGAGACCAAAACCTGTGTGTAGGTTAAAGCATAGAATACGAACTTCGAACTTCGTAAGTTCCTATGATATGGTTAAAGTACACCTAATCCAGTGGTCTCTAGGTGCTTTGAGCTTGTGACGCCCTTCTAAAGGGACACATAGTTTGCGGCATCTTGATAAACCCACTGCAATTTTGTATTATAAATCAGTAATACGTTTCAAAAGTATTGCAATATATATATGGCGGCACATCTCAGCAATTCACTTTACGGACATTGCCTGAACCCAGCGGACTAATGGGTTCTACCAAATTGAAGGAACGTGTGATTTATACACAACACACCACAATAAACTAAACTAAATACCGACGGTGGGCGCGATGCAATCTGACGATTTCCCGTTGGTCAACCCCCTTGGTTTTCACATTCACGCGGATAAACATGGATTTCCTATCCTATCCAATGCACCCCGCTGGGCACCATATACTATTATCCTATACGAAAGTTATCCTGAACTCGCATGTAAACTTAACTCCGGAACATCTCAGAAATATCAACTGAAATTATGTCACCGAAATGATCCCAAATTTTAAACATTTCGAGCATCCTGGTAAGGTATTTCAATGTATATATTGTATAACCCACCAAGCTATTTGTCGAGCGACAATTTTTTTACTAGCCATTAATCAAATTACAAGCAAGTTATCCAGGAAATTAGCTTACCGTCCAAAAAACTTGCTTGGTCGAATGTTTTAAAACTAAAAATTCCTCCTTATACGTAGGCCAGCCTATATAGACCTGGGCGACTATATCGATTGTTCTGAACACTGATATATATGTCTCATATATATATATATATATATATAGATAGGATATATTCGGACACTTAATTATCTCTATGTCCGGAAGGTAAGCCCACAGGGTATTTGCAGGGAGCCGAAAGGATTACTTTTGAACTGTAGTTAGGACAATGCTACCGCACGAATTGGCGTAAGATTACCGCACACACCGTCGGTATTGTAGTATGTTGTGAATAATTCACACGTCCCCTTAATCCGCTGTGTTCAGGCAACACAACCAACTATCAAGCGACCAGTTTCGAACCTTCAACCCTTCGACTGAAAGGATACGCATCAAGCTAAGCGGACGCACATGGTAAAAGTCAACCGATCATCATCAACTTCTAACAAAAACCGGAAGTAAACAAACACTGCTTTTAATCGGTTTAAGATTGGATATTTATTTTTACCGCCTGCCCATATAATGTTTTATTCTTTTATAAAGTAAACTTTGTGTTATTGAAGAAACCACCTAAATGCACTGGTTCCAGGCATTGACTGCAGGATGCTGGAAAGTGTGGGGTCGAAATAAAGCTGCACTTGGCGGACATTGCCTATACACAATGGATTAAACTAAAACAGCAGCAACTTGTTATTCACATACAAATACAATACACTGTAATGGCTGTGGTAATCCCAGTTACAAAAATCCGCGCGAGTATGAATTTACTCTCGCATTTAAAAAAAACTAATTAACGTTTATCGTGGTCGTTTTCTACTGGCTGGAGTATAACCTTTTTATTACACATATGGTGCTTCCAAATACTGGAGTATACAGCATCATAATGTAAGATTGTTATAATACCACATTTAAACTAGTGTTACGTCATGCAAACCCTGGCTATGTTTACTCCCGTTACTCGCGTGAGCATACTCTCTTCATTTCACAGTCACAAGAATAAAAAATGTAATTCATGTTCCTACCAACAAAACGTTAAGAACTAGACTGTGATACGTGGCATGGTCTGGACTATGACTGTTACTTCCGCGGGTGAAGTAACGGGGTTGCTTTGGTTTGAAAATAACTCGTATCGAATAAAAGAACAGACAGTTTGTTTCCTCGAATTATAATTTGCGATCAGAGTTCAAACGGGTACAGATGCGGAACGGAGGGGTGCAGGGACGATATGGGGGTGATACAGGGACGATATGGACAGAGATGATACGCAGTGGGGATGATACGGAGGGATGATACGGTTTTCTGTAAATTAAAAATAAAGGGACCAAAATCAATAATTGACGGGTGTACGTATGAAATAGTAAACAATTACACTCACCAAACTTTGGCTTTAGAACCGGAACGGAAAATACACGGTATCAGATAAATTACTGTGCTGCAGACTGTACGGTGACTAAATCAAAAAGGAAGCATTTTCTAACACGCGGTCGGGTATAGATATGGTAACACAAACTCCCATTGTGACGTAATTTGGTTGTGATGCAATTTATGATTTATCATAGACATCAATAAAACATTAATGGGTCGAGATATCTTACATCCTCCCCCGCCAAAAATGGAAAAATGCGTCATCAAAGCAGTTTCAATTTTTTTACACAAAAAAAAAAGATTCGAGGCACATTTTTAACGAAGAATAAAAAACAAAAAAAATATACACAATATATACAATAAGGCGTAACGCCGTGCCAGGTCATGGGGCGCTCCTCTCTCGCTCGCTCACGATCACGCAAAGTTTTGCGATAGGCCGCTTCATTAATCCAGCGGCAGTCTTCACTTCGACGCTTCTAACGATCCCATGTTTGTCATGAAACAAGCTGTTCACGCGGCCTAGAGGCCATTGTCCTCGAGGGGCGGAATTGTCCACAAGGAGTACAACATCTCCTTCAGCAACATTGTCCTTTTGCTCGTGCCATTTCTGTCGAGAGATTATTGATCGAGGGTACTCTTGGATCCAGCGTTTCCAGAACTCGTCAGCGAGATACTGGACAACTCGGTAGCGTCGTCGGGCGTAGCAATCTGTACTACGTGTCACTGTCGGTGGCGGAGTAATTGTAGGGTTGATATTCAGAAGGTGGTTCGGTGTCAGCGGCAGGTCTTCTCCGATCTCCAGCGGTACTTGTGTAAGCGGTTTTGTCGGGATAGTGATGTCGAATCTGAACTCGTCGTCTTGGACGCACCAATTGATTCCCAGAACACGTTCATGTACCTCTCCTCCTAGCGGAATATCTTGAATCACCTTTGCTCGATCATCGGCCGGAGCGGATTCCATCACAGCGACACTAGTGGATAGCCACTTCGTCAGTTTAAAGCCACCCATTGAAAGTAGATTACGTAAATCGTTCACCAGTTGGATGCCGGCTTGATCATCAACGGCGGTTACGAGGCAGTCGTCCACATAAAAGTTATTCTTTACAACTTCGGCCACTTGTGGATGAAAAAACTTGCCAAATTCTCTGGCAGTTTCGCGCAGGCAGAAAGTTGCGCAGCACGGTGACGAGCGGGCGCCAAACAGGTGCACTTTCATGCGGTGCGGAACGGGTGATTTGGTCAGGTCGCCTCCTGGCCACCACAAGAATCTCAGAGCGTCACGATCCTTTTGGGCAACCAGAACTTGATGAAACATTGCTTCTATGTCGGATACGATAGCCACGCGTTCTCTGCGGAATCTCATCAACACCCCTACCAGCGGGTTCACTAAATCAGGGCCCTTCATCAGCTTGTCATTTATAGATTGTCCTTCGCATTTCGCCGCACAGTCATACACGATACGAACCTTACTTGGTTTCTTTGGGTTAATTACAGGGTGATGCGGGAGGTACCATAACTTGTTGGTAGTATTCACTTCGTCCTCTGGCACTACTTCTGCGTACCCATTGTCCAACATCATCGTCATGTATTTCGTATACTTTACGGAAAAATCGACATCTCTCGCCAGTCGCTTCTTCAAACTTGATAGTCTGCTCCTTGCCATTGGCAGGCTATCCGGTAAAACGGTGCTGTCGTCTTTCCATGGCAGCGGAAGTTGGTAGTGGCCTTCAACTCTTTCAATTCGGCGCGTCATTATATCGTAAGCCATGACGTCTTCTTTTGAGTACTTCATGCCAAACTCCGACGCCTCCTTGTGGCTTCGAAGCCAGCACATCAAATGTTCCAACGTCGTCGGTTGCAGCAGTATCGGAGGAGGGGAACACATCACCAACGTCATTGATGAGTAAGTCCTTTATCGCCTCGTCACTTCCTGAGCCCGCTGTGGCTTGAAGTAAGAATCCGGCTGCACCCTCTTCGTTCGGCAAGCTGTCCAGCGACGGTCCTTTTAACAGCCAGCCTAGGGGGGTCCGGATAGCGTCAGGCGTCTCGCGTGGATTTGGTGCGAAGCGACTTTCCAGGCACCGGTGTGCCATTGCGTTGTCGTTGCCGATCAACAGCATCACTTCACCATCGGGAATTTGTGGCAGGTCCACTCCACGAAGGTACTTATATCGGTTCAGTTTATTGCGCTCTGGAATCTTGCTCGGTGTAGCGGGAATTTCCTTAATGAGCGCAACGTCGGGCAGGTTAAGCTCTTCGCCGCCAGCAAGCGGAAGAACAGTTAACGAGACGGAAGTCGTTTTAACATTGATCGGTTCGGAAGTAGTCATTGTACACAGGTCAAAGTTCGCGGCGCGACCAGTCGGCGTAGCTTGTAACTGATCGGCCAGTCGACGGTCACAGAATGTGCGGTTCGCTCCGGAATCGAGAAGAGCGTACACTCTCGTCTCTTTGCCTCCGCTTCTAACGCGTACGGGGACAATGTCTAAATATGCGGAAGTCGGTACCACGGTGTTTTTCTTAGCGCTAAGCGAGTGCATGCATGCTTTAACGTTCGTGTTGCTTTCAATTCGGTCTGCGGGTCTGATGATCCATCTCGGGTCATGGAGCAAGGTGTGGTGGAAGTTGCCGGTGCAACCTTCTACACTGCATTTGATTTTATGTGGGCATTCTCGCACGGAATGGCCTGCCTTTAGGCATTTAAAGCATAGGCCGCATTCCCGGGTTACGCGCTTACGTTGCTCGTACGATTTATCCTTGAAGTCGCGGCAGGCGCCAATCAAATGTGGTTTCTTGCAGACAGGGCACTGCAGCCCGGACGGTTTCGGAGTGGGAGCGGCAGCAGTGGGAAATTCGGCAGTCACGTTCACGTTATAAGCCGACACTTTCGGTTTCCGGGGGTAGTTACTACAGGGTTTGTGGACTTTAGCAGTAAACACTTTCCATACACAGAGTTAGCTTCGCGACTCTGTTCTCTAACGAAGTTAGCAAAGTCTTTAAAAACAGCTACCGCACCTGTTTTGTCCTGTATACTCAGCGACTTGGATATCCATTTCTTTCTCAGTTCCAATGGCAGCTTGTTGACCAGCGTCGATATGAAGCCAACAGAGTCTACCGTCGATTTTACCCTTGTCTTTTCCAGGGACGCGCAGCAGTTTCGGAGCAGAACGGCCAATTTCTCCAGCGCTTCGGGGTCATCTGCGGGCACCCTCGGGAATTCCTGCAACAAGCTCTCGCACCGTCGTGCTATTATATGGGGTTGACCATATCTTTCGAATAATTCTTGCATGGCCGTTTCGTAGCCATCATTTTCGTAATTATCTACGGAGTTATGCTTAATTTTCTCACAGACGGGCTCTGTGCAATGTTGGAGTAGGTATACTAATTTTAGGTCGTATGAGTCTACTTTGTCGGCAATATGTAGCTGGTATCGGTTGACGAAGGACCAGTAGTCCATCGGGTCTCCATTAAATTTTTGTACAACTGGTTTGGGTAGAAAGCGTTCACCTACCTCTTGGTGATTTACGTGACGGAGTGGTGAATCTCGTCGGATACTAGTCGGTGATAGCTGTGTACGTCGTTGTTGATTGCGCATTGGGGAGCGATCAGCATATCGGGACGGTCGGTTCTGATGCTGTGTTGTCACGTGTTCTTTTTCGTCGTTCACCCGGATGTCGGACGGAAACGGTGGCAAATGACGTTCGGTTAAGGGAAGATGTGACAGAGCGCTGTCCTTCGGGCGCACAACGGGCGGGGCGTACAGAGTAGAACGTTGTGGTGGCTGCGCTGCGGTCGGTGTTATCTCGTTGCGTGATTGTTCAGTGGATGTAGTCTGCTCTAGAAGCGGTGTCGTTGAGCCAGCATATTGGCGGGTTTGAACTTCGTTGTGTCTGGCCTCAGGAATGGATGCTTCCTCCCATGCCCTAGCTTCAGCTTCAGCCAATTCTAGTTTTCGCCGGGATTCACGGTCGGCGAGTTCCTCTTGTAATTTTCTCTCTCTTTCAGCAAGTTTTCTTTTATGTTCCTCTGTTTCAGCGAGCAGCTTGCTTTCTTCTTTTCTCTCTAAGTCTTGTTGTCGCGCAAGCCTAGCAAGTTCAAGCTTTACCTTGCTATCTTTTAGCTTAAAGCTGCGCATCGAGCTTGTAGTGCTTACAACACTTACTGATTCGTGCTTTTCATCGGGTGGTGTAGTTGAATTAGGTGGTGCTGGTATCTGCTTGGCTTCTTCAATGCCTGGCTGCTTGGCTTCTTCAATGTTGTCCAGCCATTGTTCTACGCGCTGTTCTGGTTGGTTATCCATGGTCGAGAGGTACGGTTACGATGGGTTTGATCAGTTTGCTCAGTTTGAAAACGATGTTACTTCCGCGGGTGAAGTAACGGGGTTGCTTTGGTTTGAAAATAACTCGTATCGAATAAAAGAACAGACAGTTTGTTTCCTCGAATTATAATTTGCGATCAGAGTTCAAACGGGTACAGATGCGGAACGGAGGGGTGCAGGGACGATATGGGGGTGATACAGGGACGATATGGACAGAGATGATACGCAGTGGGGATGATACGGAGGGATGATACGGAGGGATGATACGGAGGGATGATACGGAGGGATGATACGGAGGGATGATACGGAGGGATGATACGGAGGGATGATACGGAGGGATGATACGGTTTTCTGTAAATTAAAAATAAAGGGACCAAAATCAATAATTGACGGGTGTACGTATGAAATAGTAAACAATTACACTCACCAAACTTTGGCTTTAGAACCGGAACGGAAAATACACGGTATCAGATAAATTACTGTGCTGCAGACTGTACGGTGACTAAATCAAAAAGGAAGCATTTTCTAACACGCGGTCGGGTATAGATATGGTAACACAAACTCCCATTGTGACGTAATTTGGTTGTGATGCAATTTATGATTTATCATAGACATCAATAAAACATTAATGGGTCGAGATATCTTACAATGACATTAAAACTGGACTGTGGCATGCGAAGAAATAAGCCCAACATAAAAAATAAATTATCCAACAAAATAAATAACATGTATCAATATGGTATTTAATAAAAATAATTATTTCGCATATCTCATCTTAGATAATTTTTGACGTCGTTTTTTAATGTGTTTTGGAGTTTTTTCAGCTCTTTTCTCACGGTTTTCTTCTTTTATCATTTTCTTATGAGCTAACTTCTCTTCTTTTGTCATGTTTTTCTTTGAAATGACTTGCGGTTTTTCTCTTGTGTTTTCAGAGTCGTCTTGAGACATACTTTCATCATCTGTATCATCTTCCAATTCTTCATCTTTAAGTATGTCGGGAACGTCTCTGACTCCAGACAAGTCCGTGTTTATTCCAGTGAGAGTTTGATAAAGTACTCCCTCCGTTTTACCTTTCTTAGCGTTTGCAACATCGCGCTCAAAGTAATGCACATCGTCCAATGTCCTTGGAATAAAGGATTTTAAGAAAATTTCATCTTTATTTATCTCATTTTGCTGTTTTTCTTCATCGTTACTTCTGTTTGCAGCAATTTCCATAATTTTGTCGAGGTAGCGGTCGATATTCGAGCTCGTTACAGTCAAATCGGTCACAAAGTCGAATAATTCACGCAGAGTCATAGAAGCAACACCATTACGCCTGAAAAAGTCATTCACATTTGTGCAGTCTTTCCGAAGAAACTCTAAGCTGTGTGGATGGTCGTGTTCCACGGACTGCGACACATCGATGACCACTAAATGACCATTGTGATAAAGCAAATTGTACTCGCTTAGATCGGCATGCACTAGCCTGCATTCATGGAACATTTTTCGAATTATGAGTATACATTCAACATACAGCTCTCTGTACTTTGCTTCTGACAGAGTTACATCTTTTAGCAAAGGTGCAGGCCATCCATTGTCCCCAATAAAGTCCATAACAAGCACATGACCCCTCAGAAGATGTGGGGTAGGGCAATTAACTCCTGCAGTACACAACCTTGTCAAATTCCTTGTTTCCTTCTCGGCCCATGTTGCGACCATTTTCCTTGGGTTACCTTTGCAATAACCCCTCCTAAAACGGAACTCACCAGTCACATACCGGTCCCTATCTTTAAAAGTCAGAATCGAGGTTTTGTAGATTTTTATAGCTCTGTGTTCCCCATTTCCAGTGGTAGCATGGTATACATTAGCCTCTTTACCTGTACTTATCACTCCGTTAATCTCTGTCACCACATTCCGACTTAACATCTTAAACAAAATAATCCGAGTTCTTGGGTCCAATACTTGCTCTACGGTTGCACGATCAGATTTATCTTTGACTTTATGACTTATTGACGCTTTTTTGTTACCTGAATGATGACCATTTGAGTGTTCATATTCATCCAGTTTAATTTTGCTCGTAAATTTGGATAGCACCTTCTCCATAGGTTGAAAGTTGGTAGAATGTTGTGAAACCTGTGAGTTCATTTCATGGGCATTGAGAAGTTCATCCTCCATAATGTCAAGTTCATCCTCCAGAAACTCATCATTTGGGTCAACAATCACATCCACATCTTTCGAAATCATCCCTGTAGCATCCTCATCTGCATCATCAAATTGTCCCGGAACACACTCCATTACCTTTCTTTGATATCAGTTCATATATAACTTTAAATAACCGTTTTCAACCTGTGTAAAAAACAATAATGTGAGCTTTAAATTTAAATGTACTTTTCCGTATTTATATTTTTTACACTTGCCTGCATGAGTGATTTTTTGCTTAAGCATAAATTAAGAGGCACTTAACATAAAAATTGATAAAGAGCAATAATAATATAATTTTGGGATTCACTAATATTCGGGACAAAGGGACAGTATGAGTGGGGCGGAACAACATAAGCGGGGCGGTTTATTTTATTAACATAAGCGGGACGGAGTAAGGTTTTATCTTGAGTGGGAAAAAGTATTTTCGTCACTAACATGCGCGGAACAGGGTCATGGTATATTATGATATAACCTGTCCCCTTCAATATATAACCTTTTCCTATCCCGTTTGCATATTAATGATGAAAATACCCCTTCGTCCTCTTCCCACCGGTACCTCTAAATACTACAGGAGCGCTTGGACCGCTTGGAGCGCATGGAGCGCTTAAATCGCTTGGATCGCTTGGGTCGCTTACTATACTTCGTAATTACAAAAGCCATAATATTAATGTTAGGGTTGGGGTTAGTATTAGTTCTGGGGTTGAGATTAGTGTTTGGGACAGGGTTAGAATTACTTTCCATAGCAATCTAAGTGATCCAAGCGATCCAAGCGGTCCTGTAGTATTTAGAGGCACCCCTTCCCACTGTCCCGCAGAATAGTGTATTGTCCCGCCCTGTTGATCCGCAAAACAATGTGTTGTCCCGCATATTAGTGAAGCCCCTATAATATGAGATGACATTGAATAAGATACCGGTACTCATGTTAATATCTGTGGGCGAAAAAAAAAGGGTGGTCAAGTTAAAGCTTTGGTAATCATCTGACTACATATGTGCTAATGAAAACCTTATTTTTGTTGTTTAAAACTTATTTTCGTACTGTTATCTGCAACCGCAGGCAAATCTCAAATCTATGTCAGTGAATACATTGTTAAAGTACAAAGCTGACTATACCTATAGAGACCCAGCAAACTTTTGGATGACATGCTACAAACCAACCAGTATGGCAACATTATATATTTGTAAACACGCTATGTGTGCCTGGGAATTTTATGATACTTCATCTGGTTGGAGAACAGCCAAGTTTGTTCAACACACAGAATACGAACTAGGGACTAATAGACATACGGAGTAAAGTAAACTGGTCAAGCTAGCTAAAAAAATAACAAACTACCAGTATGCACTCTTAACATTATGCAGAATTTTTCTTGTTGTTTTATTTTAAGCACGTGTCTCCACGCTTTGGCTCCAGCAGGCGGATGCTTGTTAATATATATTAGCCATACGGTAGAGCTATATACCTATGATACAACATTTAAAAGTTTTGGTTTATTTATTTTTTTGGTTGCATTAAAATTGAGCAAATGCAACATATCAAAAAACAGGAACAGGAAAATATAAAAAATTGTTTTAACAACTGACGTTTTACTGCATTTTCCTGTTTGTTTAACAGTACTAATAATAATGTATTTTCCCATTGTAGATTAAACAAAGAAATAAAAATTAAACTATTTGCACTTTATCCTTTAACTATAGCCAGCATATTTGTAGCGTAGGGTATACTCGATTCACGATGATCAAGTTAAGTTATGTTGCATAGCCTATTCGCTTTTTGGGAATCGTAGGCTATAACCATCACAAAATATGATAATCATCAAAATGCAAGTCGAGAGCATTATTTAGGATAGGATATTTTTGTTTATCCCCGTAAATGGGAAAACCAAGGAGGTTAACACACGGGCAATCGTCAGATCACCTCGCGTCCACCGTCGGGTTACCGGAGCTGTTGCAGTGTGTTGTATATGATATAGGCACGGTTCTTCAATTTGGTAGAACCCATTAATCCGCTGGGTTCAGGCAATGTCCGCAAAGTACCTTGCCCAAGGACACAACCGATTAGCTAGCGACCAGTTTCGCACCTGCAACGTTTCGATTAAAAGGCGACGCACTTAACCGCCAGACTAGCCAGCCGGACATTTGTTTAATTATCAACACGATTTTCTTTTAGAAAGTTTGCATCAGCGTTACACAGAACAAGGTATATAATCGTCAATAAATCTCTATACGCAAATCCTTTGGGCTGTGTACTCATACCGGAGATATATAAACAAGAGTCTCTTGTTTATATATCTCTGCTCATACCACATTTGTCAGAATGGAAATATGTTGTTTATTATTGAATGACACGTTTTCGATATCACTTAGGTCTTCATACAGGGGACTAATCGCCATAATTTACCATCGAAATTCTATATAAATTGCAAGTGTTATAGTGATATAGGGTTTTCATATTTTTTTCATGTAAATTGGAAAACACGGTAGAGTTGTCTTACGCAATCTGGCGGGAGATCAAAGCCCCTTATGTTTCCCCATTCACTAGCATGAAATGCGAATAATGATTCTGAACATTTGCTTGTTTGTTTTTTATTTCACAGACCAGGTGAACGTTAGTTCAAAAATAGCAGAAATAGGAAAAGACGTGGTTGTAGATTGCTAGCATTGCCAAGGATATCCATGTTTATCGCCGTGAATGGGTAAACGCAAGGAGCATTAACACACGGAGAATCGTCAGGTTACCTCTGCCTCACCGTAGGACACAACCGACTACCAGTTTCAAGTCTGCAACCCTTCGACTAATAAAGAAATAACCATATTGCTATTTATGGAAATCAAAACCATTGAGTGGCACATTGACACTGTAATTGAATTGTAAGTAAAAATACGTGAAAACCATAAAAAGTTTAATTCATAAAGGTGTTTTAAAACTGCTTATGTTATATTACGTCTAATATTTTGCATTTTTATATTTTTAGAGATAGGTAAAAAAGATCTGTAAAAAGACAACTCAAACCGCAATGGCTTAAAGGGGAACTGAAGTCAATTTTAAGAATATCTTAATAAATGGAAAAAAATACGCTGATTTCAAAAATCAAATCAGTTTCTTCCAATATTTTTTGGTTAAGGAGTTATGAGCAAATATGTATTTCATTTTATGTTAGGGGATTTCCCGTATTACGTCACTGACGTTGTTGAGATTTCGTGCCTATATGCATTGTATACAATCATGTGTCAGTTTAGAGGTGAATTAGTAACAGAAGCGCCTGCAGGAGCGTTGTATTTTCGTTTTTATTATGGAGACTTAGCATAACACTTGTCATATAGTCTTACTGAACCAATGTACATGGTGACAGCTTACTTTAAGCGCGGTCATTAAGGCCTGCACGGTCCTGGACCTAAGCTGAATGCTGAGGTATACAGGTCTCGTATTTAAATGACTTTAGAATAATAAGTCTTAGCAATTTATATCATAAATAACAAAAGTGAAAACAGAACAAGAAAACTATAACAGAATGCATTAAACTGTAACTGCCAGCAATTTATAGAAATAAACCAGCCATTAGGCAAAGGCTAGACTATGCTGTGGGAAAAGCCTATTTCTTTCATGGTTTACCTTGGCTGTTTGTATAATGTTTTGCTGTTGTGTATGTGGTGCATTTAATGTCTGCTGTTATTGAAACTGAGCATTAGCCTACTGGTTGAGAATACCACTTATTGCAAAAAACAGTTAATCCACAGTTGAGTAGCTGATGTGTAGTCTGACAATAAGTACACAGCAAGCACTCAGATAAGTGAAGAATATATATAATAGATCTTTACTTAACTACCCAAATAAGTTAATAAGAATATACCACATTTCTAATTTAGTTCTTTTTATTAGATATTGTAAAATGCCTAAAGTTAAGCCACTGAGAAGGAAGAAAGAGTGATTGGAGTATATTGTTTTGCTCCAGGATGTACAAATTCCTATTACAGCACATGAAATTCCAATCCACCTGTGCTCTTCCATCGATTTCCTCACAACGACAAAAAACGGTTGAAGCAATGGATACAACAATGCAAGCGTTCTAAACTACCTGGAAAAAGAACCGCAGTGTGTAGTGCACATATTTGTGACAAGGATTATCATAGTAAAATTGTATTTGACTCCAATGGAGTAGCCAAGATGATGAAAACAAACCACTTGGTGAAAAATACAGTTCCAACAATTTTAAATTTTTCTGATTATGATTTTAAACATAGTGATCAACCCAGTACATCAAGTGCAACTTCAAGAACTTCTTTATCCAAGCAGATAATTGAAAAATAAGGGCTTTTAGTAATGCAAGTCCAGTCTGGCATTATTTTGTGCACAAATGTATGTACATTCATGCAGCATAAACATTCTTGCGGTGTGTCCATAAGAATACAGTTTTTGCAACGGCACCAAGTCATGTCAATAGGTAATGTTTCTAAATAAACATTTTCTTCTATGGGGCTTGCATCTTCAAAGATACTTTCAGACGTTTTCCTTGGTTCAAACGCACATGACTAAATTTGTGTTGTTTTATTGTGTACAATAAAACTTCTTTCATCCATGCCAGAATGCTGAAAACTGTCATCCATTTTAGTGTTACAACATTAACTTAAATTTACTCTAGAAATGAAGAAAACAAAAGAAATTTGTTAAAACTTCTATGCATATGTATACCAAATCTCTCACACTCTCAGTTTGTAGCCTAGGGGTTGATAACAACATTGCTAGTCTACGTTGCAGATTATGGCTATATATTGAAAAGCAACAATCATGAAAGAAATAGGCTGTTCCCACCGCATAGTCTGATCTTTGATTGATGGCTGGTTTATTTCTATAAATTGCTGGCAGTTACAGTTTACTGCCTCCTGTTCTAGTTTTCTTGTTCTGTCTTCACTTCTATGATTTATGATATAAATTGCTAAGACTTATTATTCTAAAGTCATTTAAATACGAGACCTGTATACCTCAGCATTCAGCTTAGGTCCAGGATCGTGCAGGCCTCAATGACCGCGCTTAAGGTAAGCTGTCACGCGGGTACATTGGTTCAGTTAGGCTATATGACAAGTGTTATGCTAAGTCTCCATAAAAAAACGAAAATACAACGCTCCTGCAGGCGCTTATGTTACTAATTCACCTCTAAACTGGCACATGATTGTATACAATGCATATAGGCACGAAATCTCAACAACGTCAGTGACGTAATACGGGAAATCCCCTAACATAAAATAAAATGCATATTTGCTCATAACTCTTTAACAAAACAATATTGGAAGAAACTGATTTGATTTTTGAAATCAGCGTATTTTTTTCCATTTATTAAGATATTCTTAAAATTGACTTCAGTTCCCCTTTTAAGACCCAACTCTTATTATCTATTTTCCCATTCCATAATTTTGAATTTAGTATGGCTTTTTTATTTATTTAAATCTTCTGTTTTGATTTCTGTCGATCAGAGGCTGCATGGGTAGGTAAAGCAACATCAGCTAGTGAAGGAAAAGGTTGTAGCATTTCGTATAGTATATATTTGTTTTAATTTATGTCTAAAATATTTTGTGTTTTAACGTCGTTTTTTTATGCGTTTCAAGTTTACCGACTCTCACGTATTATTACCCGTTCGTAATTATCACCTTGTACGGGCCTTTGTATTTTTGCCGTTTGAATCGTTGACAAAATTTTCCCACCTAATTCCCCACAGTTAGTCAAACGTGCAGATGTGAAACGTCTGGCACGTAAACTTTTCGCACCTTGTAAATTCCCTATATATTCTGGAAATTTGTATAACCCACAATATAACTTGCAATAACGTACTTGAGATAACTGGCGTCATGCCGAATGACGTACTAAGTAACTTGCTTCGCGAATAAATCGTATATTGAATGAGACGCAGAATACAACTAAAGTGAATCAAGAGTTTTAGACTTCGAGTTTGAGATGAAGACCTTACAAATCGTGACTGCCATAATATTTGGTGGGTGTTCTGTGGAAAGTAGATTTTCCGCTGCGCAGCTCGCGAGAGACCGTTAGGCAGCCAGCCTAAACAAGCTCAGCTAACGCCTCGGTCAGTTAAACTACAAAAGAAAGCGCGAGCCCACATTGGTGACCCCGACGTGATAATGGACA
>CH003129.1:20871-65511 GCA_000149265.1 Ciona savignyi
ATTTCCGACGTCAACTTCAACTAGAAGTTTTAAGTACATTGGCAACGACGAGTGGCCCAACGCAATTTATCTAAGAAGCAAATTCAAAACCAAGCAACTTCAAGCATCAAGTAAGAAACGCCCCTTTTCGCTGGACGAAGTTGGTGAGTAACAAGACAACGCACTGTATTTAAATCAAGTTTATAAGCATCGCTTTCGCCGACGAAAGAAGAGAATACGCAAGACGACGTTCCCTTTACGAAATATGAAAGGGTTGTATTATTATTTTTGTAGCTTCTACCTTATTTTTTTGTAAGTTTTATTATTATTTTTTATACTATATGTAATTATTAGTCTGCAACGATTGCAAAAACTAGTGTTCCCGGTTTGGTTGGATGGTACTAGGCTATTGCAAGAATGCATGATATTGGTGTTTTACTCTACAGACTTCTTACAAACACGAAGAGCAAACGCGCCTTCAACAACTGCTACATATGCACTTCATCTTAAACAAGGTTAGTAACGCTTTTACGATTATGCTAACATGAGCTTGAGTCAATAATGCCATGCTGCGCCAACCCATCCGGTATATTAGGCGCACTTACACGTCGAACGACGTTTGTTTTGTTCTTTCGCGCCAGATTTTCAATGTTACCGCCGACAAGGCGTTAGTTTTCTTTTAATCGCGCCTCACGCAAATTATGCGTCCAGTTCACGCGATTATATACTCGCTTTTAGCAGCGGCTCGAGGTTTGTTTCTTTTTCTGCGAAGTCTGATCGCCTCTACCCCGCGCATTTGCGCTCATGCTGTGTAAATAAGTGAGCGTACCCGCTTCACAGCGCTACAGTTTATTAAACGATACCAGCGTACTTCCGTATAGCTATGGTAATCGCGCCGCATGTAAATGCGATATCTAATTGTCCAATCGCCTCTCAGTCAACGTGTCGGATGTTCCGAACCGAATATATTTCGTATGTAAAACAGGCTTTTACAAACACCGCACAGTAATGACAAGACACGGCTTATGTCCTGCTTACTAAAAGTTTTCTTTTGTTTGTTGATGGAAATACATCCGCGCAAGATTATTTCCCTTATTCGTTACGAGTCGTAAAACCTACATATGACAGGTCGCTCGGTTTTTGTTTTTGCGTTTTTTATTAATTGCGCTTTCGTCGCATATAGCGAGATCATCGCTGCATTTATTTCATGCTCACTCGGTAGTGAGTAACCAGGCGTACACGCCTTGGTTTATTAGCTGGCAAAGTATAAAAAATATGGCTCATGTGATGCAAATTGTGGCGTTGCTACCTTGAATATGAGATGTCACTTTTACTACATATTCCACCTAACATTTATCACGCATTAACATACATGACACCAGATTTTTATGCACGATTGCACAATTCTAGCTTTGTACTTAATTCTCCCAACCGGGTTATTCTAGTTTTTGCAGGATAAACGTGTGTAATGCTCGAAACTTCGTGAGATCGTTCACCACATGACTTCGATTGTTATTTCAACTGAACATCCGAAATGCTCAACGAGACCGTGATTTTATTTTCTCACACTTAACAAAATGTGGAAAAAATGAGATGTTGTAGCATTTCGTATAGTATATATTTGTTTTAATTTATGTCTAAAATATTTTGTGTTTTAACGTCGTTTTTTATGCGTTTCAAGTTTACCGACTCTCACGTATTATTACCCGTTCGTAATTATCACCTTGTACGGGCCTTTGTATTTTTGCCGTTTGAATCGTTGACATAATTTTCCCACCTAATTCCCCACAGTTAGTCAAACGTGCAGATGTGAAACGTCTGGCACGTAAACTTTTCGCACCTTGTAAATTCCCTATATATTCTGGAAATTTATATAACCCACAATATAACTTGCAATAACGTACTTGAGCTAACTGGCGTCATGCCGAATGACGTACTAAGTAACTTGCTTCGCGAATAAATCGTATATTGAATGAGACGCAGAATACAACTAAAGTGAATCAAGAGTTTTAGACTTCGAGTTTGAGATGAAGACCTTACAAATCGTGACTGCCATAATATTTGGTGGGTGTTCTGTGGAAAGTAGATTTTCCGCTGCGCAGCTCGCGAGAGACCGTTAGGCAGCCAGCCTAAACAAGCTCAGCTAACGCCTCGGTCAGTTAAACTACAAAAGAAAGCGCGAGCCCACAAGGTCACAAGACGCAAGTTTTCATTTGGAGGTTGACGCACACAAGATCATAATTTCAGTTAGGCCTATTTGTCTAGGTGGCACAAAAAAAACAACGCGACTACACAACAAAAGTTTAAAGGAACACTATTTCATACCGAAAATGTTATTCGGTTAGTCAGATAGTGCGTCGAATTTCATCCGAAAGATTATACATAAAAAATCCCTCGCTTTCTCAAACAAATGTGTCTTTGAGCATTCAAGGTAAATTACGATATTTTCCCTTAACCTCAGTCGAAATTACCTTTCAACTATGCCTCTTATTTGGCTTCACACGAACATATTGAAATGCTGTCGCTATATTAAGCCAAACTGAGATGTTTGCGGAAGGCAAATCTGACACTATTTATAGCTAGTTCCTGCTGTCGGTTACATTGGTTACATCTTGATCCAAGCAATGTTTTCAGCACTATAAGCTGTTATAATTTAAGCACTATTCACTGTTATGCGTTTAACGACTGAATAGCTGTTAAAATATGAAGGCCATTTGAACGCACCCCAGTGCCATGTAAGAAAAATCATATTGTTATTAGTTAATCGCGATACGATAAAGTTATACCGTGGCCCCTTTATGCGATACATTTGCATTACTTTTTTTTCTTTCGGAAGTCGAATCGATCGGCGCTTAGGGTGCGTACTTAATTTTAATTAGTATAATAAAACTTTATTTATTAATTCCCATCTTTTATCAGTATGACAATTGCTCCCCAAAACTAAAATTAGCCATTTGTGCATTCCCCTAAATGGGGAAAGTCGTCAAACTTACCACTCTGGCAATAAACTGCTATTCTGTCATCGTATTCGTGTCAGTGTGATTCGCTACTCGCTCCAGTTCATAAATCCAAGCAGAAACTGTGGCATTCGAGAGTGTAGATTTGGTAATAAATTTTACACACAGCTGAAATAGAAGCCATAGAAATTATGGCGGCCTATGCCAGGTGCTTTTATCGTTGTTTTGGCTGGTCGGGTGGAGATTCCAATAACATCACCACCAAACTCGACCAACCTAGGATTGCTTTGGACACAACGAAAATGGGTAAATATTTAAAATAATAGTGGGTTAAAATTTACTATTTTTATAAATTAAATGACTTTGTGTGGAACCGGTAACTGGATACCTCTAAATACTATAGGATCGCTTTGAGCGCTTGGATCACTTAGATTGCTATGGAAAGTAATTCTAACCCTGTCCTAAACACTAATCTCAACCCCAGAACTAACTTTAACCCTCTAACATTAATATCATGGCTTTTGTAATTACAAAGTAAAGTAAGCGCTCCAAATGATTCAAGCGCTCCTGTAGTATTTAGAGGTACTGCCGGTAACTAACTCACTGAAAAAAATTGTAGTTAGTTTAGCATAGTGTGTTGTAAGATTGGCCAACCATATTTTAGCCAACATTCAAGTTCTGTAGTATTCCAATGGTTTACATGCAATACCTTGTTGGAAATTATAGTAGCATAGTTGTAATCTGGCTGAATAGCTTGGAGGGTTAGTGTGTTGTCTTTTAGCTGAAGGGTCACATTGCAAGAGTCAATGTGATCTAATGGTTACCGATATAATAAAAACCCAAATAGCTACCTGAAAAAAACAACTGTGTTAAAGTTTTTTTGCTGTTAAAGCATAAAACAGGGTGTTTTGAACCAAAAAGTTTCCATTTCGCAAGTACTATTGCAATACTTATCATACTGGCATAGCAGAGGTCCACAGTGAAAAAGGGAAATATGTGAGGAGGAAAACTGCACAATATATTATAAGTAAATACTTACACCAACCTCAAATCTTAGACTCCAACGGTAACTCTACCTATAACTCCAAACTCCAACCCTCACATTTAAGCCAAACTAACCTTTTAGTGTATATTATTGCTCTTTTCCTTTGAGTTTGTCCTGTTACAGGTTTTACTGTTCACTGAAAAGTGGCTCAGATCGAAACTCGCTAATAATTATTAATTTTTGTTTATGGGCATATCATATACTAAATAATGCCCCAACCCAGTGGTTTAAAGGCTGTATATAAATTCTGTAGCTATTAATGTCATCAAGTGACAAAGTATGTGTGTGTGCTTCTGGACAGGAGTATTAGAGGATTTTTATTACAGTGATTATTTTAGTAGTTCTAGTTAAAGGTATCAGATATTATCATATAATTACTAGTTAATTACTCGTCAGATTACCTTGTGCCATTAGTCAAGTTGTCAGAGCTAAAGTAGTGGGTTAATTGTATTGAAAAACATTTATAGCTTGGAATCAATTCATTAAACATCTGGGTAAAGTTAATTTAGTTTTGGTCTTTGCCACAAAAGACAACCGACCAATCTGTCAATGGATTTGATCCTGCATCCTTTCTGTTTTTTCTAAAAGTCAACCAACTAGCTAGTCAATGGGTTTGCTGCTGTAACCCTTCTGCTTTTCCTAAACTACAACTGACTAGCTAGTTAATGGGTTTAATCTTGATTAAACCAACCTTTCTGCTTACTGTCCGACACTCTACCATACAAGATAAACCAACAGTTATATTACAATTTGTTTTAAGACTGTTCATCTTTCTTTCTAAATACTTCTGCTTTCAAATCCAGGCACAGATGCAGTAGTTGTGAAGAATGGAAAGCGAATTTGTGGAACAGGTGCGGCAATTACTAATGCTCCTATCGAACAGGACAAGGTATTTATGAAATAGATCAGATTAAAGAATTACTGTTCAGTTATAACTTAATATAATATACTATTTCAACCCAATGCTACCTGAGAAAATATACCTAATATTTTGTTTCAGATCACTACAACACCAAAAAATATATTTTCCTATTTTTATGAAATTTGGTTGGCTAATAATTGATACTGAACAAAACAAATTCATTTTTACACAGTTGCAAGTTTAAATATTTTATTGCACAATTTTAAATGGCCACAAAAAAGTTTTTCGCTTGGCCTAATTAGCAGTCTGGGTATTAATTTTAGTATCAATAAGAGTTTTAACAAATATAATTTAACTTTTCTTGGAAGGGGGCATGATAAAGCTTAGTGTTATCTAGTATTAATAACCAACAAAAGTACAAGATAACCCTACTTTCTGGTCTTTGATCGGTATGCAATATATATACAAATACGAGAATTATGATGGTCACTGCGATAGCTTTGGTATCTTGGTCGTTATGGTGATAAATTCTTTAACACACAAGTTTTCCAGCACATACGATAGGTTTTGTGGTGAAAACCAGAGTAAGAATCTTTCAACATGAATTTCCCCGCATGCCAGACTAAAAAATAAATACCATACATTCATATTGGTATCTCTACCCAAAATGTTATAATTCTGCCTTATAAATTTACAAACAACTTAATATGTATATACCAGTGCTCGGCAAGTGCCATGGGAAAATAATCGTATTTTTAAACACAATAAAAGATTTTATTTTTTGGCAAATTTGAATATTAAGGCTATCAGAACATTTGCTAATATACATGAAATGTTTATAGCTTGTCAGAAGACTTACCATTGCACAACTTTGACTAAAACATGGTGTATACCTACTATACATGGTGTATACCTACTATACATGGTGTAAACCTACTATACATGGTGTATACCTACTATACATGGTGTATACCTACTATACATGGTGTATACCTACTATACATGGACTGGTGTATACCTACTATACATGGTGTATACCTAGTACCCACTAATATATTAAGGAGCAATGATGTATACCTAAACCTAATATACATGTTGTTGTCTTCCAGGCATACTTTGAAGCCAAGATACAGAGCACGGGAATATGGGGAATTGGAGTTGCTCGTGAGACAACGGAATTGGATCGCGTACCACTGGGAGAAGATGCTGATAGCTGGGTTCTGCGACATGATGGTCAGATCAGACACCTCAAGAAAACGCACAAGGAAACCAACGTCAAGTTTGCAGAGGGAGATGTTATTGTGAGCATTTTCACTTCCTAAATTGTATTATTAAGTAACAGTTAATAGTGTGCAGGGGTTGGCAACGTTTTACTTACTGCAGGCTATTAGAAATTCTGCAAGATATCAATTGACCACTAATTTCGACTTAATTAAAACCATATACTTAATTACTATTATTAACTCAACTTATGTAATTAGTAAATACAAAACTATTTCTTAAAGGCGTATCTGTTAACCTCTACATTGCCTTTTGCAAGCAAAAGCTTTCGAACACAATAGTAATGTTATTTGCAATTAAAAGCGTGAAATGTCTGTAGCAAAAACCAAAATTGTGTTGATAATAAAAGCATTTATTAGTAGATGTGGGAACAGGCTTTAGTTACGCTTTAACATACCTATTTTATAAATATGCACAAATCATAGCTTTGTTCCCACCCAAAAAATATGTATAAAGTAAGTTTATCATATTGCTAGGCACATAAATTCCCTACGGGGTATAACCTGTGGCATGCCTTGGACTTAAAAAAATGTCTTTGATATACAATGTTTTAATGTGTCGCCATAGCCTATAAAAGCACCCTGGAATGTCTTAATTTTCAGGAGATGTCAATTTATCGACAAGAGTCAGATGTTAAAAATATAAAACATTTGAATAAATCTCATCAAACCACACTAAATGCGCGAAAGACTTTCAATTAAGTTTTAACTTACAGAGATTTTTTGCTGTCGGTCTTTGTTATGATGTTGTACACACACAAGACATAATAATACATTTCACTTCCACAACATTAGTAACTATTTTGGATTGGTAAATCTAGGATCCATTAGTTTATGCTTACAAGTACAAACTATGAACAAAATGTATAAAACATTCCAAGTGTGATTTTTAGGAAAACAAATTCTTTAATTGCAAACACAACAGTGTACATTCTTAATATTTGTTTTACAAATGGTGGTGGTTAACACATAATTGATACCTCTTAGTTAAGGACCGCATTTAAGATGATTTTTTCGCTGGTCGTTGGGTGGTATGTCGACCACCGACTAAATATTAAAGTATGAAATATAAAAAGTATCAAAATATAAAAAAGTATCAAAATATAAAAAGTATCAAAATATAAAAAAGTATCAAAATATAAAAAAGTATCAAAATATAAAAAGTATCAAAATATAAAAAAGTATCAAAATATAAAAAGTATCAAAATATAAAAAGTATCAAAATATAAAAAGTATCAAAATATAAAGTTCGTTTAACTGGTCACTGGTCACTACGAAGTATAAAACACAAGGCTTTTTTACCTTAAGCTGAATATTTCTTATTTCCATTTTTGTTCAGGTTTTGGCGTTGTGCTTCTGGTATTATTTTAATTTTTCATTTTAATAAGTTTTTCTTTTAGTATTATTGGCATTACGAATCAACAAGTTATTTTGGAGTTTTTTTCATATTGGCATTTATCCAATATCCAGTTATATTTCAGGACTCCCATATTTTACAGGGAGTGTCATATGACCATGTGGAAATGAACTTTTATTTGAACGGAAAAAATATGGGATGTCCGGTTTTAGGGGTCAATTGTACAATCTTCCCTGTTATATATGGTATGTTATGTGCATTTGCTATACATTATGTTTATAATCAGAATTTCAGTAGTGGTAGCAAGATGATCAGTCTTTCAGCTAGAAGGTTTTTGGGTCTCAAGCTAACAATTTTTATGAACCATATATACTACCATAGTCCATAATATAATATGGAACATTAGGATAGGATATTTATGTTTATCTACTTAAATATGGTCACCTGTTAAGCTTTCGATGTGTTATTTAAAATTTAAACCAGTTGTGTGATATTGAATTACGGCCGGCCAAGTTCATTATTTAGTTAGTACAGTACCTTTCACCTGAACGGTTGATGGATCAAAACTTAGCAGCTATTGCTGAACCCAGCGGATAAATGGCTTCTACCAAAACTGAAAGAACTTCTCAATCATAAACTACACATTGCAATATCTCCGCTAACCCTACGGTATATGTGAGGTGATCTGGTGGTTTTCCATGTAATCACGCTCACTTACGTTTTAGACAGGTTAAATAACGGCTGTTAGTGTAATAACTCTCGCGTCTGCCATTAACAGGTTAAAACATGAAAATCCAATCCTAATTTATATTTATTTATTCTACAAAATAAAACACCCACAGTTGATGAAAGTGCAATAATAGATGTGGAATTCGAAGACTTTGAACACCCTCCTCCCTCAGGCTTTGGACAAATCTTACTGGAACGTCGCATTTTTTGATCGTTTTTATCATAATTACATGTGCAACATGTCCAATTCTCTTACACTCGTCTCATTTTTACACAGCGTAAAGCAAATTTTAGTCACTTATCTTTGCCGGTTTAATAGGACGCTTTTGTTTTTGGCACGGTACTAATCAGACATTGCATGAACCCAGTAGATTAACAAAATTTTGCTTAAACTGAAGAAACAGCTCAATCATATACAACACAAATACAAAAGCTCCGCTACAAATCTGTAATTTTTTAATTCCTATGGTAAAACTTGAATATCCTATTGTAGCAACATTTTGACTTTACTTATAACTTGTAACTGTCTGGGTTTGGGTTCAAATCCCACCATGACACCTAAGCGTTGGTCACCGCCTCATACAAAACTAAATTTTCTCTTTTATGATCAAGGTATGTGTTTTATGCTTGTGATAATTTCATATAATTATGATTAATATTTTCGTACTTATAATGAACAAGTTTATTTATTAGCCTGCAGTCTTAATCTTACACTAATGCGTAATAGTTTCAATATATGCAATACTTATTTAGTCTCTGTGTTGTTGTCCATACGTTTCGTGATATTTTACAAAAAGCAAAAATAAGTTTCAGTACTTTTGTTTCTTTTTATATTATTTAGCCTTATAAACATTATATATCTTCTCGTGTTATACACGCCCATTCATTTTAATTTGTAACGCACACGCAGTCATAACATTGCAGTTTTCAGCTTTGCGGAATAAACTACTCGAAATGTGTGTACTGCAATTCGAAATGTGTGTTTTTTGGCCGACAGATTAGTCTAGTGGTATACTGCATTGCCTTTCAGCCAAAGGGTTAAGATTCGAAACTGGCCGCTAGTGAGTCGGTGGTGTCCTTGGGCAAGGCACTTAACGGACATTGGTAGAACCCAGTGGATTAACGGGTTCTACTGAATTGAAGAAAATTGTGAATCAAACACAACATGCTGCAATAGCTCCGGTAACCCGACGGTGGGACCGATGTGATCTGACGATTGCCCGTGTGTTAACCTGCTTGGTTTTTCCACCTCCGGGGATAAACATGAATGTGGCCTTTGGCTGAAAGGCGCCGCACTAAACCACCAGACTAAACGGTCGGACTTTTCTTAAGGCTGACGCTCTGGCCCACGCTTTCGGGATTCGGGCAATACCTTCTAAAGCCGGCTCCCCTCAGTACTGGTCGCGCTTTACCACACACTCTTCTCTAGGGCTTTATTTTTCTTGGTTAATTTTTGTTTCCACATTATTGTTTGTTCGCCTTAGTATAGAGGCCGCGTCCGCTATATTTATTTCTTTATATCCTCTTTTAAATGAAGTGTTTAACGACTGTTCATTTTGTCGTCTGTTTCTGTACAGTGATTTACTTCATTTGTCCATATTTAATACGGAGGCAAAAATCAATAAACCCTTTTTTCCTGTTCCTGTGTCGTTTTTTTAATCGCTTGACATATTTAAATACTAGGGCAAAAAATGAATGAACAAAACTAAACAAACAAGCGGCCATGCTAAAGCTTAACAGATGAGCTTAAATACATTGCTTTTTCTTGGAATCCATTTCACGAGGTTGCGTTGCATAAACCAGACTTACGAAGTGTTGGAACTATAGAGTATAGACAGAAATGATCATATAATTATTCTCGGTGGTAGCAATTTTTTTACCGACCAAAGTTAGGATAGGATAGGATAGGATAGGATATTCATGTTTATCCCCGTGAATGGGAAAACCAAGGGGGTTATCACACGGGCAATGGTCAGATCCCCTCGTGCCCACCGTCGGGTTTCTGGAGCTATTGCAGTGTGTTGTATATGATAGACACGTTCCTTTAATTTGGTAGAACCCATTAATCGGCTGGTTTCAGGCAATGTCCGTAAAGTGCCTTGCCCAAGGACACAACCGACTAGCTAGCGACCAGTTTCGCACCTGCACCCTTTCGATTGAAAGGCGACGCACTTAACCGCTAGACCACCGGGCCGGAAAGTTACGAAGTTAGGTCGTAACTTGGACCGCTTTTGTATAGAGTCGGTATATGTATCGGTCGCGTTCACCACTCGATCACACGACCTTACCGGTGTTGGCAAAATGCAGGGTTTTTATATAAACCTTGTCGGACAGATTAGTCTAGTGGTTAAGTGCGTCGCCTTTCAGCCGAAGAGTTGCAGGTTCGAAACTGGTCGCGAGCTAGTCAGTTATGTCCTCAGGCAAGGCACTTAACGGACATTGCCTGAACTTAGCGGCTTAATGGGTGCTACTAAATTAAAGGAACGAGTGAATCATACATAGGCCTAACACACTGCAATAGCTTCGATAACCAGGCGAAGAGTTGCAGATTCGAAACTGGTCGATAGCTAGTCATCTGTGTCCTTGGACAAGAACTTAACGGGCATTTTCTGAATCCAGGAACATCTATATCATACACAACGCACTACAATAGTTCCGGTAACGACGATGGGCGCGAGTTGATTTGACTATTTCCCGTTTATTAACCACCTTGTTTTTTCCATCCACATAGTATACATAAATATCTTGTCCTATTGTGTTCGGGAAATGACTACAACCGCCTGGTCGAGGACATAATGTACTATGCTAGCGTCTTGCTTTAATTTTACAACAATTAAACAAACTATCATATTCAATTGGTTTTCTCAAAGATGATATACTTTGAGAAATACAAGCAATATTACGCTTGTCCGTATGGTGTCAGTACAGGGATAAACGAATTTGATATTCGTGAGAAAAAGGAAGCGAGAGAATATTAAGTGCAGTTAAAAAAAGGCAACATAGACATGCAGCTGTTTTATCTCCACCGATCATTCAGTACTCAGACGTCACGTTGTGTGTGTGTGTGTGGTTATTGATAAAGCTTTTAGTTTAATTGATTTCCCAGATCGTTTTCTAAATGGGTCAACAGTATCGTCTCTGCTAATGTAATATTTCAAGTTTTGTTCTGTAGGTAGATTAAATTAGGAACATAATGAATTGAGATAACAGTTTGGAAAGCTACCATCAATTCACGAGTTTTGTTTACAAAATTAAATCGTTAGTTTCGTTGATTGGAGCGCGAATTGGATACATTAAGGCAACATGTCTTCGGTTAAAGTTGCCGTTCGTGTTCGGCCTTTCAATACAAGGGAAAAGGAACGAAAGGGAAAGTGTATTATTCAAATGAATGGAAAAACTACAGGTTTGACTCAAGACTTATGTTTTATTCATGAAAATTTCTACTTCGTTTATAGAATAGAATAGAATATTCATGTTTATCCCCGTGAATGGGAAAACCTAGGGGGTTATCACACGGACAATCGTCAAATCACCTCGCGCCCATCGTCGGGTTACCGGAGCTATTGCAGTGTGTTGTGTGTGATAGACACGTTCCTTCAATTTGGTAGAACCCAATAATCCGCTGGCTTCAGGCAATGTCCGTAAAGTGCCTTGCCCAAGGACACAACCGACTAGCTAGCGACCAGTTTCGCACCTGCAACCTTTCGATTGAAAGGCGACGCACTTAACCGCTAGACCACCGGGCCGGACATTTCATATTGAGATGTATTTCTGCTGGTTAGACCACTTGGTTAAAATGAGGGAAGGAGAGAAACTGCTCCCTGAAACTATGGAAACTAATTCTAACCCTGCCCCAAACACTAATCTTAAAACTAACTTTAATCCCAGCCCTTGCACTAACCCAAATGTCATAATTCTTATTTTTCTTGTATTTTCCCTCTTAGTTTTTCCCAGTTGGTTAAAACAAATGATATAAGCTTAATGGTTGTCCAATCAAAACTAGTCAATGGCATGTCAGTTCAGTAATTGTTCATGGACATAACTTTACCCTACCATGGGGAAGTTCATTTTAATTTTGTGCCAATATTTATTTAAACTCTACTATGCATTATGATAGCAATACCAAGTTGTTTAAAAAATAGAGGTTAAACAACGACATAAATAAACCAAAGTAAAATTACGCCAGTTTGCTTAGTGATTATATGTGTTTAAAAATATATTATAGAAATAACTGGTCATGTATTACGAAATACAATAGCTTTGGCAACTGGAACACTCGCCCAGGAGTTATCTCAAAATAACAAAGTCATTTAATGTGGATATTTTAAATGGTTAATATGAAAATGAAACGGTGACCAGTCAACTGAACCCCTTACAACTGAACCCCTTACAACTGAACCCCTACAACTGAACCCTTTACAACTGAACGCCTACAATTAAGCCCCTTACAACTGAACTCCTTTTAACTAAACCCCTTTAAACTGAACCCCTTTACAACTGAACCCAGTTCAATTAAACCTCTTTACAACTGAACCCCCTTTTCAGTTAAAAGGGTTCTGTTAAAAGGAGGTTCAGTTGTAAAGGGGTTCAGTTGAAGGGGTTCAGTTGTAAGGGGTTCAGTTGTCATGGAACCAAATGAAACATCCATCCATTCAACCATGAACAAGTGCGACTCAGCACATTTTTACATCAATACAATTCTATTACCATTACGGACTCGGTGGTAGTTTTCTGGTAAAAGTGCCTTAATACCAATTGGACACGTATAGCTGTCAAATCCAATTACAATTACAATAATAACAAGCAGCGTTTTGTTATATCATATTAAATATTAATCATATTTAAATAAATATTATTTTTAAATATGATTCATATACAAAATATTTATGTATATGAAATATGATTCTTATACATAGTATTTTAGAATGAATGGTTTATCTAAATTAAATTGTTCTTAAATTCACCAGGTACTGCATAACCAAAATTTTTATTTTGTAAAAACTTTACCCATTATGGTTAAGAATACATTAAATGTATCATTGCATTCAGATATATGTATCATAAATTTTATTTTATTAATTTTCTTTTTAATGTATATTTAAATCAAGTAAACAATATACATTACATTAATATTGGCGGGTCCACAGTAGCCCTTGGACCAGGAATTTGTAATCAATATACATTTGTTTTAACTTTCACTGTATACCTACAATTTAAGTAAAAAATAAAAAATGTGAGTTTAAACAACCAAAAAAACGAAGGATTATATATAAGGCAAATTTTAGGAGTGAGAATACATATGGTCCTTTTTATATATAGGTATTTCGGAATAATATTCAATCCTAATTTGGAATTACAGTGAAATTTTCGAAATGTCTTATTATGAAAAATACAAAATAAGTTTTATATTTGTTTGTTCAGAAGATCTTAATATTTCCATGGAATTATTGATTCAAAGTAGTATTTTGAGATAACCAGAATCTCCTTTGCAGTTATCTCCAACCCAAAGCAACCAAAAGAAAACCCAAAGAGTTTTAATTTCGATCATTCCTATTGGTCTCATAAAGTAAGTATGTGTGCTTTATTTAGATAGTGCTGTATTTTTAGGCAAGTCCACATATGCAAGTCCGGAGATTTTAAAATTACAAAATTAAAATAGACCTTGTGAATGAATACTGAAGTTCATGCACAAGATTTTATCAAAGGGGCTGCTTCGTGTTTTCATTGTGGAAAAAAAACTAAACTAAACTATTTTCCACAGTACTCAGCTGTAAACAGCCAACCATCAACATTAAAATCTTAAACTTATTTAATTTCCTATCTTGTACTTTATATATTTTATTTAACAATATGCTGGGAGACAATGGTTTAAATCAGTGGTTGGCAACGTACTGTAGGCCGGATCTGGTTCAGCAAAAAAATTAGCCAGCCCGCTGCTTTCTCAATATGAAGTTAATCTAATTACCTTAATTGAGTTAATTTGATAGGTTGCCTTAAATTTAAAAAATTTAATACATGATAAAAAGTGAAGAAAAGGGAATTGATAGTGAAAATTAGTACTGGTACATACGTTTCTTTGATATCCTTGCAGAATTACTGGTATGGTTCTTTAAAATCTTACAGAATTCAGTTTGAGTCAGCAGCTGATAACAGTATTCCGACAGCTGGTTTAAAGAAATTTAAATACGTTATGAAAAGTGAAAGAAACAGAATAGTTAGTAAAAATTATTACTGGTACATACGGTCCTTTAAAATCTTGCAGAATTTAGTTTGAGCCCGCAGCTGATAACAGTATTCCGACAGCTGGTTTAAAGAAATTTAAATACGTTATGAAAAGTGAAAGAAACAGAATAGTTAGTAAAAATTATTACTGGTACATACGGTCCTTTAAAATCTTGCAGAATTTAGTTTGAGCCCGCAGCTGATAACAGTATTCCGACAGCTGGTTTTAAGAAATTTAAATATGTTATAAAAAGTGATAGAAACGGGATTGTTAGTGAAAATTAGTACTGGCACATAAGTTACTTGCAGAATTTAGTTTGAGCCTGAAGCTAATGAGAGTTTTCCGACGGCTGGTTTAAATCTCCACTTCCCAGGTGACTGATGACCAGTTTGCGAGCCAAAAACAAGTCTACAATGACCTCGGTGTGGAGATGCTACAGCACGCCTTCGATGGGTATAATGTTTGCATCTTCGCATACGGCCAAACAGGGGCGGGGAAGTCCTACACGATGATGGGAAAACATGATTCAACGGATCAAGGGGGGATCATACCTCAGGTGGGTTGATAGGCATTAATTATTTTTTGGTAAACAAGAAATAGGATTGTTGGCATGATAAGAATTGAAAGCACTAATTGAAATTTTTAGTCATATCGTTTTTCAGTCAATTGAAATTTTTAGTCATATTCCCATTTCGGCATAAATTTTTGGTTAATTTGACGCCAAATCACTACAGTGAACAACTAAGTTTAGAGTGCTACACCAATAACTATACAAAAGTACTAAAATTGGCAAAAAAACAAATCTCATAAAAATACTAAATTTTTTTTAATCAAACACTCCAGATGTGCCAGGAAATGTTTGCTCGAATCTCCGAATCGACCGAGAACAACAATTTAAATGATTCTGAAGGAAGTGTCACCTTCTCTGTTGAGGTCAGTTACATGGAGATATATTGCGAGCAAGTTCGTGACCTCCTGAACCCCAAGAACAACAAGAACTTGAGAGTCCGCGAGCACCCGCTCTTGGGCCCGTATGTGGAGGATTTATCGAAACTTGCCGTTCAGTCCTTTTCAGACATAAACAATCTAATGGATGAGGGAAATAAAGCAAGGTAATGTCTTTTGTTTTGTCTTCTTACCTTTCCTTTGATCAATGTAATTGAAATTTAAAATTCGTATAATGTTTTATCGCATAATGGTTAAAAAATTCGCATAATGTTTTATCGCATAATGGTTTAAAAATTCGCATAACGTTTTATGACGGACTTGGTTTAGTTTTTTAATTTATTATAAGAAAATATAACGATGGAATTTTAACAGTTTTAATTTTCTTTTTTTTGGAATATTGCATTATTTAATAAAAAATGGAACCAGCATTAGTCTGGAAAATTAAAAATTTAAATTCTTAATTAATTATGTTGCCTTTATTGTTTTTTAATCTAAGTTTTGTTTTATTACTTGTTGACAAGTTGCCCTTCTTACCGATGACGTAACCTACTTCATAACGACTTATTGACCATTAAACGAGCATCACTTTTAATTATAATTCAAGATGATGATATTTTGTCGACTGGTTTTCAGCTGTGTCAGCTGGACATGTGGTTTTCAACAGTTCAGTTGCAAACCTTTTTAAAACTTACATTAATGACCTTTCATTCAGAACCCAACATTTCATAACTAACATTTATGAACCCACCATTTTAGAATTTACATTTATGAACCCAATATTTTGGAACTAACATTTATGAACCCAATATTTTGGAACTAACATTTATGAACCCAATATTTTGGAACTAACATTTATGAACCCAATATTTTGGAACTAACATTTATGAACCCAATATTTTGGAACTAACATTTATGAACCCAATATTTTGGAACTAACATTTTCCCACTTTTCAGAACGGTGGCCGCAACCAATATGAATGCGACTAGCAGTCGATCGCATGGTGTTTTTAATATCGTTTTCACTCAAAAACGGCATGATGTCTCTACTAATTTGGAAACGGAGAAGGTAAGCAGGTTATATATTCAAACATTCTGGTATAAAAGTTTATGTAAATACATGGTTCGAATTTTTTTGTTTTGGACTGGTATGCAAGTTTATGTAAATACATAATGAGTCTGTTCGTTTCCGCCTATATCCTGCATGTTATATCATCAAATCGAGTAACAGGCTGTTATGAGAGTTTGTGTAAATACATACAGCAGTATAAGCAGTCCTAATGGCCAATGCTTATTAATGCATTAATTAGTCAGTTTATAATTATTTACATTATTTAATTGTTTGGATTTTGAAATATACTAGAATCATCAATCAATGTCAACTAAAATACTTCGATTACAATTGCTAATTTAGTTTTGTACTGGTTAGATTAACCATGCCATTCAAGTATTAAGTCGTGTTCTATATGTATAAATCAATTCCTAATATAAGCAATGTTGTTTCATGGTTAAGTCTGATTTGTATGGATTTAAGTCTTAAAGATCTTGATAATGTAAATATCAAAATAAGAAAACAGTGTCAATACTTAGCATAAGTCCTGTTACTTTTTGTTGTAAAAATTATTTGTTTTCCTCACAATTTACACACAAATAACCAAACATTTTCGGAATTATTCTTGTTAAAATATTTTCACATAAATGGTATCTCTTAAAAATGTATAATTTTTAATATTGCTATTGTTTCTGTTATATTATATGGGAAGGCCTTCCTATGCATTGACATTCACGAATTTGATGTGAAAAATCCTCTAGCGCTAATCTAATCCTCTACATCCAGATAGGCTACCTATGTTGGCTCCTCCCCCAGTTAATGTGGAAGTTTTTTAACATCCGCAAACTTGTTGTGGAAAATCCTCTAGCGCTAATCTAATCCTCTACATCCAGATAGGCTACCTATGTTGGCTCCTCCCCCAGTTAATGTGGAAGTTTTTTAACATCCGCAAACTTGTTGTGGAAAATCCTCTAGCCCCGAACTGTTATTCCTTTTAAAAACATCCGGATACCTTTGTTGACCTCACCCTTAGTTAATGTATAAGTTTTTTTTTTAACATCCATAAACTTGATGTGGAAAATCCTCTACCAACCCCCCCCCCCCTCGACTGTTAATCCTTCCAATAACATCCGGATACCTATGTCCACTCCTCCCCTTAGGTGAGCAAGATCAGTCTTGTGGACTTGGCAGGGAGCGAGAGGGCTGAATCCACTGGGGCAACCGGAAAACGATTGAAGGAAGGGGCCAACATCAACAAATCGCTCACTACGCTGGGGAAAGTGATTTCAGCGCTTGCTGACCAGGTGCGCTATGTTCACTGAATTATTCCGGTATTTTAGGCTAGTTTTTAAAAAGTCCGCTTTATATTAAGTTAAATTATGTATACTATATAATAAGTTAATTGCGGATTTTGCTTGCGTTAATTTGATTTTAAAATGAATAAAGCATCATTCTTAAACATCATTTGAAAAGTGGAATATTGGCTGTATCTGTATATATTTTCATTTTTATCAAGTTAAAGATATTTATTAGTTTTTCTTTAAACTACAATAATCAAAAAAATGAAATTACAGATTGGAGAATTTAATTTTAATTATCATTACTTTTTTTTATTAATTATCATTATTTTTTTATTAATTTAATTATCATTACTTTTTTAATAATTATCATTACTTTTTTTTATTAATTATCATTACTTTTTCCAAGTGTAACATACATTTTTCATTTTTGCTACTAGGACTATACTGGAATCACCACAGTAAGTCGAATACTTTGTGTTGTAAACATGTATTGTCCGTGAGGTCCATCATTGTTTAATTAGTGGTGATTGTATTATGACAGTACTAAATTTAGATGTCTAGCATTTATAATCGGTGTATTATCACACGGGTGAGTCAAAGCAACAGCATGTATGCGTTATCGACTGTTATCTAGGGACTGTCACTCACACTTTTCAACCATAGCTCCCGTGGGTGGTATCTGATCTTATAAACGTAACTGTTTGCTTGCTTTTAAATTGGACACTTCTGAGTGCAAGAGCTCAAAGTGCACCCAGACATTTAAACTACACCACTGATAACTTGTTACTTTATAAATTAAAATTTCCCATCCAAGAAAACAAACATGACTTTTCTACACTTTAGTTTCCAATTACTTTTTTTAATGAACATGCTGAGTACAAGGGCTCAAAATGCACCCAAACATTTAAATTACACCACTGATAACTTGTTACTGTATAAAAATTAAAAATTTTTCTTATGTTTCCCATCCAAGATAATAAACATTCTACACTTTAGTTTCCAATTACTTTTTTAAATGGACATGCTAAGTGCAAGCGCTCCAAAATGCACCCAAATATTTAAATTACACCACTGATAACTTGTTACTGTATAAAAATTAAAATTTCTTCTTGTGTTTCCCATTTAAGATAATAAACAAGAATATTCTACTCAATAGTTTCTGATTCCCAAATTCGTAAAATAAAACAAATTGTTGACAAATATGAAATATTTCGAACATTCTAACTGTCTTGCTTTTGTTAGCTCTTCTTGTAAAACTACAAGAAATCACCAAAAATACATGGGGAAAGCTAAAAGGGGGGAAAGAGAAAAACTGTAAACTAAATTGAAGTTGATGATATTGTTTTAAGGACTAAAGTTAAAGTTAGTGTTAGTTAGCTAGGGTTGAAATTAGTGTTTAGAACTCGGTTAGAATTAGTTTTTAATTTTTTTGTCAGCATTTTCCGTCCTTCTGTCTTTTCCTCCTCCTAGTTTTACCCCAATACAAGTGTTTCCCGTTCCCTGCAGGCAAAATCGAAGAAGAAACGAGGGGATTACATCCCATACCGGGACTCCGTGTTAACATGGCTGCTGAAGGAAAACTTGGGTGGAAACTCGAAAACAGCGATGATTGCTGCCATCAGCCCAGCTGATATCAATTACGATGAATCATTAAGCACGTTAAGGTTTGAGGCGTTGATTACTTTACCTGCCCACTTGGTGTGAATATGGGATGTGACCCGTTTGTATGGCATTTAATCGAAGTTAATGGGAAAGTTGGCTTATCATTTAAATTGATCAAATGTCATCTAAATTTTATAAAAGGATGGCCTCTAAAGAGTTTTAAAGTACGTACACAGTACACATAAGGACAAATATGTTGTATCTATAGAAAATTGGTTCTAATGCAACCTAGCCTACAATTATATCCAATATTTAGATAACTATTACACCATACATTCAAAATTGTCACAATCTATGCAAATTTATTGCTGTGGCATCATAATTTGACTTTGACATTGTTATTTATTCTTGCAACATGTCGAAAACATCCATCGGGTCAGAATAAAAAAACGGGCGGAAGGATTTAGTTTGCCCATGTCTGGTCTGTAGGCAGCACCTAGTTTTTGATCACATAACCTTTTCGCTGCCTGCAGAGAGCCAACGCTCATTTAGATAGAGCTAACCGAACGAAACACCCATTGTGTAATACAAACTCAAATTGTCTGCGCTTTCTAAAACTCAAATTGTCTGCGCTTTCTGAAACTCAAATTGTCTGCGCTTTCTAAAACTTAAAATTTGCATTGTGTGATGCAAACTCAAATTGTCTACGCTTGCTCGATGTTTGGTCGAAATGTTTAAACAGTCAAACAAATTGTTGGCATGCGAGGTTGCTTTCATCATCTTCATCGTGTGACAGATATGCGGATCGTGCCAAGCAGATCCGCTGCAACGCAGTAGTCAACGAGGACCCGAACGCGCGTTTGATCCGAGAGCTGAAAGAGGAAGTTGAGAGGTTGCGGCAGGTCCTCCGCGCCGAAGGACTGGCTAACCTCATCAACGAACAGGCTTTGATGAACAGGAACAAGAATTTAAGCACGAGCGACAAAGGTGACACTGAGACCCCTGGTACGTGTCGTATGCTTTGCTTTTCGGCTGATATGTTGCTTGTAGTCAGAACTGCGATTTTTTAAAGATTTTAAGGGTCGGCAACCCCTGGCATGCTTGCCGCTTGTGGAGAGGTTTTTTTAACATGCACACAAAATATGTAGTGTAACATGTGCAAACTCAAACTATCTGCTCTTGCTGGATGTTTAGCCGAAATGTTTAAACAGTTAAATAAATGGTTGGAATGAGAAGTTGCTTTTGTTTTGATATTATTTATAAACTGGCACACTGCATTCAAAAGGTTGCTGACCCTTACTTAATACCGTAATAACGTGTTTATGCAAAACGAATGTTTAAGTTGCTTAATTTGGGAGTATTACTCAAATTTAGCTTGGCAATACTGTCATAAAGTAGCCACTGTTCTGTTGTATTTTTTATTTTAAAAATTGTTTTATCTTTTGATTTCAAAGAACCTGTTGCATATATACAACCTTTGTCCCCACATATAATGCACTGATATGCTGTTAATGATATGTATTATTGCATGGCCTGCGCTTTACATGTTAATATTACGTACTTGCTGGTGCGGCAACTTGAGCTCTGTCTGCAGCTGGTGATTACTAATCTTTGGCTGGCAATTTGATATCCTTTTCAGGCATCAACGCCTGTAACAACAACATTAACGAAGACGTGGAGCAACTAAAGGCGCAGGAGAAAAACGCGTTGGAACGAATTAAGGTTGGAATTTGAAATTAGATTTCTGATAGTAGCAGTGCATGATTATTCCAATGTTCCCAGGAATCTGAGAAAATAATCGCTGAATTGAACGAAACTTGGGAGGAAAAATTGAGGAAAACTGAATGTATTAGACAACAAAGGTGATTATGTGTATTAAGTAGAGGAAAACTGCTCTCACAAACTCCATCCAAGTATTTCAACTGAAGCATTGACCAATTTTTTACAAACTGTGTATATGTAAACAGTGTGCAGAATCTATATTAGAACTACCATTTAGTTTTAGTCTTTAAAACCCAATTTTCAAAAATAAAGGTTTTATACAAATTATTTCCAAAACAACGTATTTTTAAAACTATTTCCAAAAAAACGTATTATAAAAACTATTTCAAAAAAAAAATATTATACAAGTTTGTATGTATTACAAACTATTACAATACAATGGGTTGTGTTATTTAATAAGGGCAAATAGCATAAGCATTACATGGCCATGCAACCATTTATGATATGGCAATATAACCCATCCCACCCACAGAGAGAATGCTCTAATGGAGCTGGGTGTGTCACTAAGGGAAGATGGGGGTACATTGGGTGTGTTCTCGCCCAAACGAACACCCCATGTTGTCAATCTTAATGAGGACCCGCTTATGTCAGAATGCCTACTTTACTATATTAAGGACGGCCTAACAAGGTTAGATTCTTAAACTATATGGCTTGATTGCATAAAAAAAATGGTTTCTTGTATGGTCGAAAAAGGTTTTTGTGTTTGTTATTGTTATATATACAAATCATTAAAATAAAGAAATTGTATAAAGGTCTTTTTTAATTTTTTTCTTTGATACTAAATAGTGTATTAGTTAAATGTTTTGTTAAAATGTTTGTAAACTTAAAATGCATTGAAATGCATTGAATAAAAATGCATTAATACATGATTAATGAAACAGTAAGAATATCAGGTTATTGATATCAGATTTGAACAACAATATCCACTACGAAAGTACTTTAAATGTTTGCATTAAAATGATTATAAACTTAAAATGCATTGAAATGTGTATATTAAATGCAATAAACCCGATTAAACAGTAAAGATATGAGGTTAATGATATTGTATATGAACAATCATTTCCATTGACAGAGTTGGATTATCCACTGCCAAAGTTCCACAAGACATTGTCCTGAGCGGACAACATATCAAAGACGAACACTGTATTTTACAATGCAAGAGACTCTCTCTGAGCGAAAGTAAGTCTAATGTTATTCCTATGCAGTGCTCTACTCAGTATTTTATTGATCAGCCTTGCTGTCTGGGGACTGGTTATTGATTAAAGACCCTGCAGTGTCTCTAGCCAATCAGCCAAGCTCTTCGCAAATGGAATTTCCGTACCTATATTAATCATTCGAAATAACAGCCCTGCTTCCTTGAAGCAACAGCTGGTGGATTATTTCACACTTTGCAATTGGCCCAATTAGTACAACACATTACAAAGGTCCTTAATGCATTACACAGTTAATAAAAATTTAAAATTCGTTAAAATTCCTTGTTCACGAAGCAATTAAAAACACAATTGCGTAATTTTACAGCGATTGTGAGTATTCTTCCGTTCGAAGACGCCCGGACTTTTGTAAACGGGCGGGAAATCCATGAACCGACTGAACTACGATCAGGCAGTCGTATTATTCTCGGCAAAAATCATGTTTTCCGGTTCATGAATCCAGACCAAGGTGAGCCAGGGACTAGTTACAGAACTGTCTCTGTTAACTGACATTTAATTGCTGGACAGTACTTAGGGCCATCAAGGTGTGTTTTAGTTTCTTTAACATCAGCACTAATTTTTCAAAATCATGTTTTCCGGTTCATGAATCAGGACCAAAGTGAGATTCTGAGGTCTTGTTATGGAACTGTCTGTGTTGACTGAGCAGAGACATTTAATTGATGGGAATTACCTTGAAACATTAATTAGACTAAACTAAATAAAGTCATAATTTCTTTAAGTATAAAATCAGCTCAATAAAAGTTGCATAAAAAGAACATTAAAATAAGAGTACCTTCCGAACTGCTGAACCATACATATAGGCAGTTAAAATGTTTTGATTGTCATGTTTGGAAAATACAAGTTTCGGCTAAAATTAAAAGTCTGTACTTATGGGTAGTTAAAAAGTTGTTAATATTTTTGTTGCCATGTTTTCCCACCAGCACGAATGGAGAGAGGACAGCAGGATTTCACGATAGTGGAGTCGCCCACTGAACCAGTGGACTGGTCGTTCGCACAGCGTGAGCTCCTACAAAAGCAAGGAATCGATATGAAGTTGGAGATGGAAAGAAAGTGAGTAAAAGGGGAAAAGCACAGAAAAAAGCTGAATGCAAACTTTCTCCAATTTAAAACACTTTAGACAGTTCTTTCCTGGATGGTACTACTCTCAAATTGTTTAGACTTCTTTAGGACTTGTCCAATTTAAAACGGTTTAAAATTTATTTGAAAAAAAAGTCCGCTACAGTTTTACCTATTTCCAACTTCTAGATTGCAAAAACATTTTGCCAAATTAGAAACGTTTTACAATTTATTTAAAACAATTCCATCCTATGTCTTCCCTCGAAAGTACTACTCCCCAGTATTTCAGATTGCTGTAAGAAATTGCCCAATTTAAAATATTTAAGAATTTATTTAAGTAAATTGATCCAAGATTGCTCTCTCCATGTCCGAATATTGCAAACTTAAAAATGCAGTAACATTTTGTCAAATTAGAAACGCTTTAGAATTTATTTATTTTTTAAATTCTCCATTTTATTACCACCATTAACGGCACCACCTTCAAATATTTCAAACTTGCAGATTACAGTACAAAATTGCCCTTTTTAAAACGCTTAAGAATTAATTTAAAACGGCTAGTTTTCTGAGAAGTCTCAAATGAGCTTAACACAACAGGTTGCACTGCAATCCGAGTGTCCAATTTGAGCAAGGACATCAAAATCCAAATTAAAACGTTATAAGATTCATTTAAAACGGCTAGTTTTCCGAAACGTCTTAAATGAGCAATGTTCTTTAAGCTTTACGCAACAGAAGCTGAATAATTCATGTCCTTGCTCTTTGCGTGTGCTCCTACCCACTTTAATAGTTGCGCCGGAAAGTTTAAACCCTTTCGATGTATACTTAATACAATGTCCTCAGGTTACATGAGATGGAAATACAATACAAGCGAGAAAAGGAAGAAGCTGACTCACTCTTGGAAAAACAACGACTTGTAAGCAAAACTACCAACTAACTTCCAATATTTAAAATTAATTAATTTTCACTTGAAAGCTAACACGCTACCATGATTGAATTAAACCTAAAAACAGCCATTAAGGTGCTTCCTTTGCTTGTTATGGCTTGTCATTTTAACAATCTGCATCATAATGCGGTATGAACAACTTTTTTAAAAACTTTTAGTTTTTAAAGTACTCTGAATGCTCTCTAGTAAATTATTATCGACTAGACAAGAAAATTGCTTGATATGCTTGGAGTTGTTGCTTTACTCAATTTAGACAGCAGTTAATTAAGCAAATTCGAAATACGTCGTTAGAGCAAACATTGAAAGAATTTTGCTTGTAGTGTGTTGATGCCTAGTGTAATTATTTCAGAATTTTTATGGTGGTCTATTAGAAGCATGCCGCAATAGTGCTGTTACTGACAAGTAGTTAACAACGAGTTGTTAAGCCTTCTTAGTGGTTACTGCCTTTCCAAGGCTTAAGTTAAAGTATGCCGCAATGGTGCTGTTACTGACAAGTAGTTAACAACGAGTTAGTGGTTACTGACTTTCCAAGGCTTAAGTTAGGTTTCCCCCCAAAATAGTGATAATTTATTCGCAATTTTGTCCATTACTAATGCCTTGCCAAGCTGACATCACCCTGGTAGCCTGCTGACTTTGCTTCAGTTCAGCTTGTAGTGGTTCAAACAAACTTGGGTTGTCCCAACGAGCATGTAAGCATGCCACAGAGCTCACACCCCTGCCTTCCCATCAAGCAACTAACCAAGCAGGAATGTAGAAGCACAACTCGAGTCCTCATTTCATATGCTGCTTAGCTCTTATTTCTTGACGAACAACTTGTATGGTGTTCGGATGGACTTTTCTTGCATTTTCCACGAAGGCATGCTTATTTCTGCAACTTGCACTTAGAATGGCTGACATAACTAACTCTCTAACTTCATCTTATCACTTTTTGCTCACCATTCACCTTCCCATTTCCCTCTTTTACTAATACCTTGTACCGACTCTCACTTACTTCCCCTTTCTTTACTTTTTACTCCTTCTTAAACGGTACTCTTCCTTCACTTACCCCCTTTAACTTTTATCCCCCCCTTTATTACTTCCATCTTATTTATTGCTTTTTCTTCATATCTAAACTTAGCACTTAATCCTCCCCTTCCACTAGTTATTACTTCCTCACATAACAAATGCAGCTGAAACTAACTTCCTCCTCATCTGGCTGGATGCGTCATATGATGGAGTCCACATCCTCCCATCCTCTTTAATCCTCCACTTGCAGGAGCTGGAGGCGAGAGATCACTCGAAGGAGACTTGCGAGGAAACCTGGAGGCTGATCTCGAAGTTAAGAAAGGATCTTGCTCCGGATAAACTCCGCAACATTGTCAATCGGTTTGGTCTTCCAAGCGGGAATGCAGAACAACAAAAGAATCCTGGGATGTTTTTGCCGAGCTCAGCAACTTTTACTAAACCTGCCTTCCACCCCACCAAGTGGCTCACAATGGCTGATATCAAAGTCCAAGCCGTCAAGGAAGTCTGTTACGAGGTGGCTCTAAGCGGATTTAAAATGACGAGAAACGAGATCGAGGCGGCGTGCTTGTTCTGTCTGCAAAGACTGTGCCAGAGATGTGGGAAGCGCGATCCAAAGCCAAAGGAAAGCTGGAGATCAGTGTCCACAGATGTGCTGGACACCATCGGGTTTTTCGGGGACCAAAACGCCCCGAAAACCCCATCGGTGCCTGAACAGTCCCAACATATCGTGGATACTGAGTTTCTGGAGGAATTTGAGCGGACGGAGGTTGTAAAGGATGTTGTGAAGAGTCTTGTTGATTCAGTTGTCAGTCGAGAGAATGCGGAGATGAAGTCTGAAGCTGCTTCTTCCTCTTCTGTCGAGATTTCCACCTCCCATGATGTGAAAGAGCTGAAGAGGAACATGTCGGACCTGGTGGATATGCTGCAGGGAGTGAAACTGGAAAACGAGTCCAAACAGGTGGAGATCAAAGAAATGAAGACGAAGATGGAGGAAATGGAAAAAGCTCTCTCGGAAAACGCAGATTACGGAAAGTCAATTCTTATCCGAGATTTCGTGAATAATTCTAAACTCTCAGAGTCGAGTTCAGATAAGGAATACAAGAGCTTCCATGGAGGCAGTGGGTCCGAGTGGAGTGGGAAGGATAAAACTGCTTCAGAGAAATCGGGTTCCACCTTTTCACCTAAGTATGTGAGGTCGGATGACTTCAGTCGACCCTCCCCTGGCGTGGTCGTGCCTGACTGGGTGGAGACGAAAGAGGAAAAGATTAAGTGGCTGATGGATAACGATGTCGCCTTCCGGAGGGGCAGACTTCGCTGGGAGGCCCAGCAGAAGAAGCACCAGGCGAACCTTAAGATGCAGGAGATCAACAAGGAGAAGAGACGGCTGAGCCGAGAAGGTCGGAGTCAGGATAACCTCATTCCACGGTTCACCTTCAAAGGTTCCTACCAAGCGCAGCAAACAAAAAGGGAACACAAAGCTTCAGCAAAGAAGTACTTTGAAGGTCCGAGAAGAAAGACATGCGCCTCTATTAGGGAGTTGGGAACTGATGATTGCAAGAAAGATGCTGTCAAACCTGACCCTGTGGCTGAAGATGTGAATGTAGATCCTGTGCAAAATCAACCTAAGCAGGAGGAAACCAGACCCGATAATCTTAACAGTGCAAACATGCCTTCGGGTAATCTAGGTGAAATGAATAATGGATTAAGCAACAACACAAGCCCGGTTGCAGCTGTTCAAATGCGCAACCGAAGCCGCCCCGCATACTACCAGCAACGTAGAAAAACTTGGTGCAACTTTCAAAGCAACGCTTTACCCAGCATGGTCCCAAACAACTACATCCGGGGTTTTCAGCCCCAACAGTACAGGGGCCCGGCACTGCAGCAAGATCTTGGAACTTTTTGCCCCCTGGTTTCCCCCCAGTCTTGGAACGGGGTCACATATAACCCAAGATGGAATCCACCCCAGACCCAATTTGGTCACATTTTACCCCACTCCACCGAAACAAAAGGCACCACATATTACAACCCACCAACCAAGTTACCCGCTGCTTTTACCAACCCACAGAATTACTTTGAACCTCGAGCCCAGTTCCCAACGTTTGATGTTAACTTCACCCAGCCTTACAACCAGCAGATGTACAAGCAACCCACTATTAATACGAGTCCAATGCAAAACGCACCACGTTCACAGTTCTACATCGGCAACCCGTACCCGCAGACAAAGTACCTCTACGACCCCCACCCACCCCAAATTTTCCACAACCCACTCAACGATGTCGCGCTCGAAGCAAAAAAGCCCCCTCAGCTCACCCGATCCAACGATTCACCCCCTTACATGTCCACCTCCATGGGGACCCCAGAGCCGGCCAACAAACCCCCTGTAGCGGGGATTCCCCAACAAATTTCTGATCCGGCAAAAAAGCGAAAACCTGATTTCCAACGGATCTACGAGCCACCGTTTCGCCGTCAAATTCTAACCAAGGAATCTCAAAATCAATGGGAATAACCATCCCGTGTATGCATGTCGTGCCATATGTTCCAACAGCATAGATTGCCTTATCCGGATTGCAGTATGCATATATCACTCTTCAATTGTTTACTCTCACATCTGCAAAAGTTGCCTTGTCCAGCGTTATTTTACCTATTTTAAATCTTGTTCGTATGGAATTCCATGTGCCTTTAAACACACATAGCCATAAATTCTAATGATCTAGAAAACCATATTTAGAGAATTTAAAATAAAAACAAAAAAATTAAAGTCCTATCTTTCCCTCTTTCTTAAACAATTTTAATAATTGCACATTTTTTGGCGTGTAGTTAATAATGTTTGCGCTTCTATTTTGCTTCCATCTGTTATTGACGGAATAGTTTAGTTTATTTAACTTCGTACAATCGCATGGGGTTTGTTTTAGGGTATTTGACCGCTTTGTCGCCGTTGTTTAAATCGTTTAGTCAATAAATCTCTTCAAAACAATACTGTTGTTAAACTGTCTTTGCAAACCTATGAACCACTGCAGTACTTCAATCCGTTACGATATGCCCAAACTCACAAAGACTAATGAAACTTGTGGGTAAAAACAGAACGAAATTGACTATTTTTTTATTTTTTGTCGTTTGGAAAATTAAGATTTTATATCTATGTAGATGTATGTATCTTACGTTGTTAAATTTTCTTTAAATAATAACCGCCGCAGTAATTGAATCTTTTGCAAAACCTACAAATCACAAAAATTGTTGACAACTTAAATAACTTATAGGTAAAAACAGAAGGAAATTTACTTGTTTTTAATTTTTTATTGTTTTTAAAATAAATATTTATATATCTATATAGATAAATGTAGTGTTGTTAAACTGCATTTAAATAATAATCAATGCAATAATTAAATCTTTTGCGAAATGTCCAACTTATAAAAATGGCAAATAAAAACTAAATAACTTGTAGGTAAAGACAGAACGAAATTGTTTTTAATTCTTCGTCGCTTTGCAAAATTAATATTTTATATCCACATAAATATATCGGAATTTTGCTAAAATTCATTTTAAAACCTCTGAATATTTAAAATAATATGTTGATTTTTATCTTGATATTACGATTCCCTCTACAACAGAACATAACCTTCTGTAAAAACCAATTGCCAGTCTTCTATACATTTTCAATGTATTTGCTATATTTATCTCCCACGATCAGGATTTATGGATTTTCCAAGTTATCCGTCTAATGTAGAGCAGGTATTGATTCAGTAAATTTATAGCTTGAATTTGAGATCAATAATTTCACTTGTATTGAATTCCGTACAAAATTTATTGTTCTTCAAATCTGACAAACAGGGGCTACTTTAAAAAAACAGCAACGCAATATTAAAATAATTAATAGGTGCAAAGGATTTAAACTAAATATGAAACAAAAAGGGAACAAAAGCTAGGTATAAAACGGTGTATAAAATGGTACAAATAACTAGGTATAAAACAGTGTATAAAAATGTATAAATAACTAGGTATAAAACGTTGTATAAAAAGTGTACAAATAACAAGGTATAAAACGGTGTATTAAATTGTACAAATCCTTATGTATAAAACGATGTATATAAAGGTACAAATAGCTAGGTATAAAACGGTGTGTAAAATTGTACAAATAATTAGGTATAAAACGGTGTATAAAAGTGTACAAAATGTGTAAAAAACACTGTATTATAAAATCGTTTTAAAATCTTATACCCAAAAATGTGTACAGTTATGAATGTTTTTGATAATAATAACATTTTGATTAAAAAATTACCAAGTATAATTCGAAAAATATGGAAAACCATTATGTGCGCCATAAGCTCTTTGTCACTATGTGTGAATCTCCAGCGACATGATCTGGATTATACCGCAATCCGACTCAGCGCGTATGGAATTTTATAGATCAGCTGTACCAACTGCAGCTGTCATTGTAATATGTCTATCCTAAGTGAATCCCCATAAACCTTTTACTAAGGAAGCAATTACCCTAAGAATAAGATCAATAGAGAATGGAAAACAACAGTAGTGTACCACGATTCTACAACCAACTCTGTAACATACGCACAGCACTTCTGCTGTACAAATGTACTGTTTTTTTGTTATTTTTATTACATTTTCTTCTTTATATTCAATAAATAAATAATATTAAGTTTAAGTAAAAAAAAACAGCACTTCTGCTGTACAAATGTACTGTTTTTTTTTTGTTTTTTTTATTACATTTTCTTCTTTATATTCAATAAATAAATAATATTAAGTTTAAGTAAAAAAAAAACAGCACTTCTTCTGTACAAATGTACTGTTTTTTTGTTTTTTTATTACATTTTTTTCTCTATATTCAATAAATAAATAATATTAAGTTTAAGTAAAAAAAAAACAGCACTTCTTCTGTACAAATGTACTGTTTTTTTGTTTTTTTTATTACATTTTTTTCTCTATATTCAATAAATAATATCAATTTTAAGTGAAAAAAACAGTAAGTAAAAACATTTAAAACAAATTTGTTGGTTCTAACACAGTAAATAACAGTTGCAACTACATTAAGTTTCTAACAACTACATCACATTTGAAACAACTACATCACATTTGAAACAACTACATTTGATTTGTAACAACTGCATTTGATTTGTAACAACTGCATTACATTTTTACAATCTACATCACATTTACAACAACTGCATGTGATTTGAAACGACTACATTACATTTTTACAATCTACATCACATTTACAACAACTGCATTTGATTTGTAACAACTGCATTACATTTTTACAATCTACATCACATTTACAACAACTGCATTTGATTTGAAACAACTACATTACATTTTTACAATCTACATCACATTTACAACAACTGCATTTGATTTGTAAGAACTACATTACATTTTTACAATCTACATCACATTTACAACAACTGCATTTGATTTGAAACAACTACATTACATTTTTACAATCTACATCACATTTATAACAACTGCATTTGATTTGAAACAACTACAGGAATACGAGCACAGACTGGAGGTGCTACAGCAGCAAGTGAAAACTCGAGTAGAACAGTCTCTAGTGGAAAATCAACCAGAACAGAATCAAGGTACCGGTACGTCAACACTTCAAATGTATTTATTTCCCGAGTGTGTTATAACAATCTTGTGTTTTTTACTGTTTTCTAAAAATTTTAAGACTTATTCATAAAATTTCTTAAAAGACTTATTAATTACCCAAATGTGTGTTGTAACAATGGTGTGTTTTTTACCGCTTTTTTAAGATTTTTTAAAAAGATTTTGGAAATGTTTCATTTGTTAAATATTTTTAACTCTTTCACTCCCTTCTAAATGCATTAATTCAAACATGCTGTCCCGCAGTGTTTTTTACAATTTTTAGTCATTTTCAAATTAGCACAGTTTTTCAAAAGTTTATGCTATTATTTAATATTTAGTATGGTTGGAAAGATAATTTACCCCTCTTTTAAACAAGCTACATACCAAGAATCTACCTCCAATCAAAAATATATTATGTAAATTTTAGTGAACATCACTTTATATGTAAAGAAAATTCTGCTCGACTTTGAAAAATTTGAGGTGCACTGACAAACGAAATACTCACTAATTATTGGTATGCCTAAATGATATGAAAATTGGAATGTAGACTGTCTAATAGTTTTTATACTCAGAAAAATTTGAACTGTATTTTTATCTTTAGTAGTTTTTTTACTATTCCTAATTGAAATTTCCCTTTATTCTAACTATATTATGAAAAAATGAACCAAAACGCATTGAAGTTTTGTAGAACTAAAACAGTGAAAAGTATAAAAAAGAACAGTGAAGGAAGTGTAAAAAGGGCATACAAATGCAAACAAACACAAATACTATTTCCAATATTCTCGAAGTGTATGATATTCCTCAAAGCAGGGCACACGCAACTAGTCTCGCCGCCTTTTTCTTTATCGTGCGCTCAGCACGCCCAGCTGGGTTCATGCTTTGGTGAACACGACGCTTACCGCCTGTAGCGAAAACGTCACCAACGCTCTCCCTCTTATCTCAACGGGACGAAATTCACAGAGAATGTAAAGAAAGACTTGCTTGACAAAAAGAGCTTCTCCGCAAGTTAACACGACTCCTATTGGCTGAGTTAGTCGCGTGTAAACTCGTGTAAAATCGATAGAAATAAGAGGCGAAGCCTTGAAAAAGAAAGTCTATCACTCCTCGCATTTTTAATATTTCTCCACGAAAATTACAGAGAATAAATTAGAGGGTTTCCTTGATCGAATGAGCCATAGCTGAGGTCTCTACCATTACGCATTGCGGAGAAATCGTTTTTTAGATTTGCACCTATTTATGTGCAACGCGGGATACCATGTTTTCCCACCAACATTTGGGACGGAAAGAGTTAATGGTCCAGTCCAGTGTTTCTTAACCCTGAGTCCGTAGACTCATTTGAGTCCATGAAAGGGCCTGGATGAGTCCACTTACACAGTTGCTTTTGCTAGAAGTCAGTTCATACTGTATAGAACTCTATGCGATTAACAATGATTTTTTTTCGGTAAAAGCTTATGGAAAACTTTATTTTTTATATCTATGACTTGAGTCCATGTTTTTTTAGGTCAGCTTGGAAATAGTCCATGGGTAATAAGGTTAAGAACCACTAGTCTAGTCTCTAGATTGTGTACTAATTATATATATTTGTTTGCATCTGGTCGTATATTTGTTTGGAAGTTTTTGACGCAAATTATATATAGCCCCGTCATGAATTGCATTGTAAACTGCTGCGGAAACTAACGGTTAAAAAAGATGCTTTATTAATTCCGTTAATATTTTGTTTAGTTTTGGCGTTACAACAGAATGTTTTATCAAAAATCATGTTCAATAATTTTTTGTCACAAATCCATCCCAATCTTTGGGTAGTTTTATAAAATCAACATATTAAGCCCCTGATATTAGCGATATTAACATATAAAGCCTGTATTAAGGAATGCCACTACAACCCCTATTGTTTTATAACAAATCATATTTAATATTTTTCTTGTTACAAATCATACTTGCAAGTACAATATATACTTGTCAGTTTACTTATCTATCAGCTGTGTGGTCGTTTAGGCAATCCCATATTTCAACGCCGTGTATTGTAAGCATTAGCTACCCCAGAGAAAACTACAAATTGCGAATGATTATTCATTTTGTATACCCTCACCTATTACAGCAGGTGCGTCAGTGGCGAGACCTGGTATGTCTTGTACATTAAATAATCATCATCTCGGGACTAGGCTCAAAATGCATTAGCTCTAAATTATTCATGCATTGCGGCTTACAGCATCCTTCCACCTACTTAGTCATAGCATTGAAATTTCCCCACACATAAGTAAATTTGATCTTCAAACTGATTTAAGCAGAAATTGCTTTTATTTGTTGTTATCTTGTTAAATTAAAAAATGGACAATATATCTGTTAGCGTTTGTTTTAAATTTAACATATAGTTATAAAATCATTTTGTTTTTGTGAGTAAGCTGATTTAAACATTATAAATTGCTTTTATTTGTTAATAGTAGTACCGTTAATTAACAACTGGAGCAATTTGTTTTTTCTGAATGCTAATAAACATTTTTGGTCTCCAATTATTGGGGAGGGGGGTAAGATCTAAACATTATTAATTGCCATTATTTGTCAATACAGTAGTACCGGTAATTAAAAACTGGATAATTTGTTTTGTAGGGTGTGCTGTTTAACTAATAAACATTTTTATTTTATAAAATCAAACAATCTGATCATACAATCCATTGTTTTGGGAAGCAAAGTGGATTTAAACATTAAATTTGTTGTTATTTGTTGACACAGTAAAACTGGTAATTAAAGCCCGAGCAATTTGTTTGTTCGTGTGTGCTTGTTTAACTATAAATATTTTTGATTATATAAAATCAAACACTCGGGTCATACAATTATTTTGTTGAAGGAGAAAGGATTTAAACATTACAAATTGTGGTTAACAATGGCCACAATAACCACAATGGACATTCATAATGGATTAAAGGCTGGGAAAATGTATTTTTAGGATTTATTTTTTAATTAATTAACATTTTTTTATTGTAAACCAAGCAAATTGGGTATTAAAGCATTCTGTTTGGGGATGCGGCAGTAGTGGTATATTTTAAATTATATTGACAATTCAGCTTTAACATTTAAAAGTGCAGTTTACTCAATTTTCTTGTATATTCATTTGGGGTTTAAATTACAGAGGCGACATACGCATGCCCTCCTGAACCTTGGACTGCACGAGAATACACATTAGCACGATTGGCATGGAATAAGTGGTCGCAATACCAGTTCACTTCACTTAGAGATGATCTCTGGGGGAACGCCATCTTCCTTAAAGAAGCAAACGCCATCAGCGTCGAGCTGAAAAAACAAGTTCGTTTATTTACGTTTTAAACTGGTTGCATAATAGAACCAATTGTTTCTCTAAAATGGTTAAGATTAACCTAGGGATGTTATTGAATACTTTGTTTTAAACTGGTTGCTGCATAATCGAATAAATATGGTTAAAATGGTTCAGATTAACTTAGAGATGTTATTGAATAGTTTACATTTTAAACTGGTTGCTGCATAATCGAACCAATTCAAGCAAAATACTTCAAGATTAACCTGGAGATGCTATTGATTAGTTTATGTTTTATAGTCGTTGCATCATAAAACAACCTTTAAGTAAAATGGTTCAGTTTTTTTCCAAACTTAAAGATGTTATTGAATAGTTTATGTTTATAAGTCGGTTGCATTATAAATGAGCCAATGATTTTTTCTGAACCCAGTAATGTGTTTAAATAGGTTTTGTTATAAAGTCAATCAACCAATATAAGTAAAATAGTTTGGATTTTTAATTGTAAAAACAGTAGAGATGTTACCTACATGCTCGCAACATGTAACATACATTTGAGAAATGGGGGAAATTAAAAGGAAGGAAGGACGGAAGAAAAGAAGGCGGGAAACTATTTACTAAAATAGGGATTAGGGGGTTAGAGTTTTAAAGTAATGGTTGGGGTTAAGGTTGGTTCTGGGGTTGAGATTGGTGTTTAGGGCAGGGTTAGAATTAATTTCCATAGTTGTAGTGAGCAGTTTCCCTCCTTTCCTTCTTTTAGTGTTGTATGCACTCTTTATCATGCTTTGTCTGTAATTATATTTCTTTTACACAGACAAATGCAGTATAATCTGAGTTCTGCAACCACCTTAATTTAAACAATTACTAAAGCCAAAATTAATAACATTAAAAAAAAAAGTTTTTTATACAACTAAACAAAATTTAAAAACAATATTTTTTGTACAAAAAAGAGCACAATATTATACACCTCAATTTAAATAGTTTTTATAATAAAAATCTTTTTTTTTTCCGAAGTGTCTACCTATACCTAAATTTAAATAGTTTTTTATTAAAATTTAATTAAAACCATGTTTTACGAACCGTCTCAAATTAAATTGTCTAATCTAGTCTTTATTCTACGAATCCATGTATTTTGCTTAAATTTTGTTCACCCTTTTTTGGGGGGATTCCAGGTTTTGTTCCAGTTTGTGCTTCTCACCGATACGTAATTTAAATAGTTTTTTTTTATTAAAATGAAATAAAAATCTTTTTTTTTCGAAGCGTCTTAAATTAAAGTGCTTAATCTTGTCTTTATCCTAGCAATCCATGCATTATGCTTAGAATTTTTGTTCATTCTTTTTGGGGGATTTCAGGTTTTGTTCCAGTTTGTGCTTCTCACCGATACGCTGTTCTCTCCCCTTTCCCCCGACCTGCTGCCTCTGGATGCAGTGGACAAACCACGTCCCTACAACAAGACAATAGCCGCTGTTCAAGTATGCGACTACAAGAACGGTGCAACGCACTACTGGTCCTTGCAGAAACTCAGGTAAATTTTATGTTTTCCAACAATTCCCTGCTTTTTTTATCTTTACCAACTAGTTATAGCAGTGTTTCTCAAACTGTATGCCGAGAGATTCACAGGTGTGCCGCGAAACTTTTTGAAATTTTGCAAAATTATATAGGAAACCTCTTTGTTTTACGTTGTGCAAATTGGGCATACGCGACTTTAATGCACAGAAATATTGCTACTGGTAGCGATGGATTAAGGGGGATTGTCATGTCATAAGCACAATTCATTGTTCAGTGTGGTGTATTAATGTATTTTTAACACATACATGACATTTTGTCCTGCACGATGAGCTAAGCAGCAGGAAAGCTACCTATATAACAGTAGAAAAAACATTTTATTCCATAAGCAAACTTTAAATATTGGATACCATTTAAACTTTTATTTAGTACTCAGTTCGAGCGGTTGTGTTTGTCAAATATGGAACCTCGTTGCGATCTTATTTGTGCCAAACGAAGCACACCCATCCTTTTAAAATTTGCTAAATAAAATTCCTTGATTAAATTTGTTTTGTTCAAGTGTGCCGTGAACTTTTTAGAACTTTCTTAGTGTGCCACGTGCTGGAAAAGTTTGAGAACCACTGAGTTATAGGATAATCACTTTTTATTTTATTCACCGGGAAAATGCAAGCAGCGTTACCACACGGCCAATTGTCCGATTAACTTGCGCCCACCGCCAGGTTACTGAAGTTATTGCAATGTGTTGTGAACCATTGTCTTAATGGCTCAAAGCAACGTCCGCTAAGTCCATTGCCCATGGACACAACAGATTACTTAGTAACCAATTCAATTCAACAACTTCAAATTATAACAAAATGACCATGTCCTGTTTGGATCAAAAAAGGTCTTCCCTTATAATTTTTAACTAATGGCCATGCAAACAACTTATTCCATGACCAATTTTGGAAAATTTTTCCCCTTTAGTTTTATTTATAATTAATCACCAAGCAAACACCTAATTCCATCAGACAAAGACTGGAGCTAATGCGGAAAATGTACGACCAAATCAGCGATTTTCCGACGGAAACGACCAAAACCAACCAAGACCCGTTCCGCGACAGACTTGCCTGGCTAAAGATGATTGGAAGGTGAGTTTTGCATACCATCTTTCAATTTTATTTCTGTTTTAGTTGCCTGTGGTTCGTTCTAGATTCTAAATTCATTGGAATATTCTTTTTTCAATTCTGCCTTCTCGCCAACAATGGACGGTAAATAAAATGTTGTCCTAACACTTGGCATGCATCCATTGTCACATTGATTTGGAATGCTGTAGACAACTTCACCCCCCTAGCTTCCATCTGTCATGCATCCGCCACAACCCCAAGGACGCGACCCCGCCATGCGGCCCCTCCCCTCTCAACAGCCCCGTTCCCGCCCCCAGATTCGTGTCCCCACCCAACCTACCCATGTCTGTCTCGGAAAACAATTTCCTCGGCCACGCTGCGTCCTCGACTCCGGGCACAGGTGCGCCCGCTTCACCCACGCTGCACAAATCCTCGTCAATGTCCGACCTCGATTACGAGTCAGCAATTTACGCCCTGCTGAGTCAGCAAGACCCGTTTTACGACCGAACCCCATGGTTCAGCATTGTAGGAAGGTGGGGCTCGTTGTCACGTAAACCCCCAAAACACAATGCATGTTCTGCACAACCACACGCATGAAACGCTCACATCGCATGTTTCAAGTTGATCTGAATTATTGATGATCGCAGCCATTTCACCGTAATCCATACCTTCCTAAGGAATCCCAAGCAAAGTACCAGATGCAGAATTTAAACAAATGCACTGGATAAATGTTGTGCATTTGTCGATTGCGTTGTTTGCTATTGTAACCCGCATTATTCGTTTCACCACGCACATACACCCAGGGGTTTCGTCTATCTAAGCAACTTGCTTGTTCCCGTGCCACTTGTCCATAAGATGGCGGTAGTCAGCGAAACGGGCGAGGTCAAAGGTTACCTTCGTGTTGCTGTTCAACCAATCATTGGTGAGTACCCGGCCCAGTGCTGCGCTTATTTTTTTACAGTGTTGCCAAATATTTTTTGTTGCTGGTAGACAGTGTTGCCAAACTATTTTTTGTCGGTAGACAGTGTTGCCAAACTATTTTTTGTCGGTAGACAGTGTTTATTTTTTGCAAATTTAACCCCCTTTTCGCACAAGATGCTGTCGTTAATAAGCATTTTCAATCTTAATCGCAGACACCAAACGCTACCATAGTGATCAGTGGAACAACACAACCATCCGATACACAAGTCGTAGACAATCAGCCACTGCGCACGTCAAGTTTGATCACATCTACATTGAAGTAAGCCAATTAGTTCTTGCATATTACTTTAGACAATTTCTTGCTCAGCTTAAGGCCTTTATGTGATATCTATGACTGCTTGACTGTGTGCACAAGGTGTTGTTTGTCGCGTTTTTGGTCATTTTTCCTAAAACGCCCGATTATTGTATTATTAAAATGTCTGTCGTCCTCATATCAGACCCTATTGGAAAGACTGTCAACTTTACATGTAACCTCTTCATTTTTTAAACACAATTCTCTAATTTGATGTCATACTCTTGTAAGTGAAGAACAACACATTTAGTTTCGGGCCAAACTACAAGAAATTTCCAAAATTATCTTAAAAATCAGTAACACAAACACATTTAATTTCGCAGTAACCCAATCACATTTAACAACACATTTAGTTTCGGGCCAAACTACAAGAAATTTCCCAAAATTACATTAAAAATCAAACGCAACACAAAAATATATAACAAAAGTAACTATCAGTTAAGTTGTGACATCGTTTTCATCTGTATCCTTCTCAGGACGAAGAGTTTGACTCCACATCCCTGATTGACGAGGATGGTGATGTGAGGGTGGTGGAGGGGAGAGGATCGAACGAGAGCTCCATCATGGAGGATGAGAAGGGAGGAGCAAAGTCGTTGGATGACTCAGCATCGTTTGATGATGCGTTTGTCTTCGATGGTATGAACCATCAAAAAAACTGAAGTTTCTATTCAACAAAAAATTCTAAAAATTTTTTATTCAACAAAACAATTTTATTCAACCAAAAATTTCTATTCAACAAAAAATTTCTATTCAACAAAAAATTTCTATTCAACAAAAATTTTTATTCAACAAAAAAAATTTATTCAACAAAAAATTTCTTTTCAACAAAATAATTTTATTCAACAAAAATATCTTTTCAACAAAAATTTTTATTCAACAAAAATTTTTATTCAACAAAAAAATTTTATTCAACAAAAAATTTCTATTCAACAAAAAAATTTTATTCAACAAAATTATCTATTTAACAAATATAAAACATTTGGTATCATGATTCTGTCTACCTGACTGTGAGCACCTGGTGTTATCCAGATTGATTAAGATAATATGAGTTTGCCATAATCAGAATGGGAGTTGTTCTGTTTTAAAATACTTATAACTATGAACTTTAAACTTTACATATCTGTTTATTATGTTTATTTGACAACATTTTAAGATGTGATACCAATAACAATAAACGGAACGAATTTGACTTGCAGTTTATATTTATTTGTCTTTGTTATTTATTTCCAACAATTTTACTTATTTTTACTTTAACTGCTAATCTCCAAAAATGCAATCACTAAGTGTGGCCTGAATTCTAATGGTCGCTCAAGTACTGTCATCAATACATCGTCAGTTTTTAAGTTTTATCAACTGATCCAACTGCACTCCTCAGGCTCCCAGCAACCCTTGCATGCAAGTCACCTTGAAATCGGTTCAGAGTTTCAATTTCGAATCACAATTCTCGACGCAATCGGAGTGTCTACCACTTACGCTGACATATTCTGCCAATTCAAGTCAGTATTTTTTAATAACCCATAGGAGTGAATTTTTTGGAAATAATCAAATAATCATCTTTTTTGAAATAATCATGGGGGTGGAAAAAGGACCCAGTATTCTTTGAAATAATCATGGTAATGGGAAAAGGACATAGTTTATTGCCTAGGAAAATTGGTGGATTAACTTGTGGTCGCAATCGAGTTTGAAGGGCCTCTACTTTGCTTCATAAAAGTTTAATCCATTCTGGAAAGTATGAAATATCTTGACATGATCTCCTAGGTGCTTGACCTGGAAACTGACACAATCTAAAAAAATAGATGTAGATCGAATTTGACGGGTAGTGCTATTGGTTCGATTACTGATTTGAAGAGCATTTTTTAATCATTTATGCCTATATTGATGCTGCTTTAGAAAATACAGTGAGCACACTGGTGATACTGGGGTTTAGTTTTGCATTTTCGACTGTCCCATTAAATTGAAATTTCCTCAAAAAAGATTGTTGCCCTGGAATATAGTTTTAAAAAAGTGATTTTTGTCATACAATTTTACACATTTAATAATTTTGATTTTTAAATAAAAAAGGTAAATATTGTAATAAAATCTCTCCATTTGTTTAACCATGTTTTGTTACAACATCTGTTATCGCTGTTTTTTCCAGCTTTCTGAACCGCCATGAAGAATCGTTTTCCACCGAACCACTGAAGAACACAGGGAAAGGGGCTCCACTGGGTTTCTACCATGTTCAAAATGTAAGGCAACTTGCAGACTGATGTGTAAAGTACATTATAATACCAACCCTGCCACCTAGGTGTTTAAGATGACTCTTTATGAACAACACTTAGGTGTCGTAACAATACTTTAGTGTAAAGTTTTTTATTATGCTCTTGAGTTGGATATTTCTAAATTGTAATTGATTATAAACCAATAAAATGTTATCTTGATGAAGTATTTTTATATGTATGGTCTGAGCCATAGATAATTTTCCAAATTTAATACGGTCTTGCCATTCAGAGAAGTCAACCACTCCATTTACTAAAGGGGGGGCTATTTGGCCATTAATGTAAACCTATGTTGACCCCAGTTACCCTAGTTATGTGTCAAACTAACGTTTTACCAACTAGGTATTGTTTCAAATTTAAAAAGAAATGGTATTCAAAAGTCAACCACTCCATAATAGTTCTGGTGAATTTGTAGAGCCTACTTGGTATTTTTGCGATTTTTGAGAAAATTTTTATTGTTGGGGTTGCAGAGATTATTGTGTCACTATGATAAACCCGTGTTGACCCCCCTTACCACCTTTCACCAGGTTTGTGTCAAAGTGACCCAACGTTTCATCGACTACATAAGCACGCAGCCGATTGTGTTTGAAGTGTTCGGTCACTACTCCCACCACCCACTACATGACGATAGCAAGGATATGGAAACGTGAGTGGAATTAATTTACATGTTGTATGACTGACTGTACAATTCTAAAAGGTGGAATTACGGAGTAAATAATAAGATAAATAAACATTTTTTATTACTAAACAACTTTTCTGTTGATCATATCATGCTTACAACAATAGTTTTTTGTACAGAAGCTTCTAACCTAAGGTGACTTAGCCGAAAAATGACATGAAAAACAGCCGGCAGTTAAAGGGTTAAGTTACAAACACGGTTCATTTTAAAATTAGAAAGAATGGGAATATTTAAAATAATCACTAACTGACTATAATAGCACTGGGTTTAACTTAAATAATGAGGTGAATTTTAAAAAGTTTAAAAAATGTTAGTCCAGTATTTTATTTTTGCATTTTTTTTATTTCTGTCATTCAGTATTAAAGGATGTTTTAAGTTTTGCATTTTATATTGCAACTAACTGTTTTCTAAAGGAATGCCACTTCTAGTTTTAACTTGCTCAAGGATATTTTACCCAACTATACAGAAACAATTAGGTTAACAGCTTTATGGCTATAAAACATAAATGTTGCAGTAAGTTACTTGCTGAGGGATATTTTGCCCAACAAAACCACTTCTATAATGACGTTAATATATCAGAGCCGTATATATATTAGAGTTACGTTAATATATCAGATAACTGCTCTAATCACCCCTTAACCCCCATTTTCCCCAGTTTATTGCAAACCCGAAGACCCTCCCCCATGAACCTTGCCCCGCTCTCTAAACCCGGTGAGTTACCCACTTTTTAACCCCGCAATATGTTTAATATTTATTGTCTATTTTGGAATAAAGCCATTGGCATGAAAAATATTGACTTCGAGGTAAAATGAAACTGGTTAACCTTAAATTAATGTATTTGCTATTATCCATGCACATAATTTTTGCTTACTCTAAATAATTTTAATCAATAAAGTTGCTTGCGAGTATTGGTTAACACAGTTAAATTTATAAAAAATATGAGGGGAAATTTTTTTTGTGAAATTTAGGGAAAATGCTGCTTATAGTAACTGATTGGTATCAAAACTAGATGCCAGTTAACTGTTTTGAGTTTATGACTCGGTGTAAATATGTAGATGTCTGTGTCAAATAGTCATATTTAGTTGAGAATTTCTGTAAATTTGTAGATATCTGTGTCAAAAAAAATTTAACCTTCCCATCAGGCGTTTTTGTAATATGCAGTTTTGCCATGATTTTTTCCTTTTTTCCCAGTACCATCGTTAACACTGGACAGCAACCTCGAAGATGGTTGCAGTGTTGCCAGTCGCACCCAGAGCGCGTATGACCTTATGATCTGGTTCGAAATTTGTGAGCTGGAAACACGTGGAGAGTAAGTCTATCTATATATATAAGTGCTGTGATGTCATAATGAATATTATGGTGTCATTTTCTCCCATGAGTATTGTTATTTCCTATCATGCAACAGCAGTCCATGCACTAAGTAGCTTCAACGACCCAAGAATGGATTATTTGATTTCTTTAATTGAGTTTTGTCTAGTCCATCTAATCCTATATCGTCTACTGTAACATTATACTGCTATTCCATACACTTTATATTGATTGATGCTGTTATCCATGGCAAGCATATAATGTGGACGGTAATGCTTAGTTTTTAAAATGACTTTATCATGATTTATAACTAAAATTATTTAAGACTTGTTGTTTATTAAATGTAAAATAAATTTAATTGGTGAAACAAATATTAATATGTTATTGGATAGTATAAAATATTATTGTTTATTTACGTGAATGGAAAAACCATATTTGCGTTATCACAAGTGCAATTGTCAGATTACCTCAAGCCCGCCGCCGGGTTACTATTGCAGTTTGTTATGTACAATTTAGACGTTACTTTAACTTGGTAATACCCATTATTTTAGTTTGTTCAAACAATGTCTGTTAAGTGGCTTGTCCAAGGACACAACCGACCAGCTAGTGAACAGTTTTGTCAGCTTACTGGTGCTCATGCAATGCGTTGTGTATGATTCAAACGTTCCTTTAATTCTGTAGAATCCATTAATGCTTTGGGTCCAGGCAATGTTAACTAAGTACCAAGGACAAAAATGTGAACGGTCGCAAATATATTGGTTTTACTGTTTTGATTCAAAGTATCAAGTTATTTTGTGCATTTTAGAGTTTTAAAGTTACATTTTGTTCATAATACCAACGAACCATACGCGCAGGTACACCCCAGTGACAGTGGAACACCGTGGCGATATAAGCAACAACACAGGCGTGTTCCTGCTGCACCAGGGGATCCAACGGCGCATCGCCGTCACCATCGTGCACGAGCACGGGCCGGAGCTCGTGTGGAGGGACGTGAAGGAAGTGGTTGTTGGTGAGTGGCAGGGGTCGGGGTGCTTTGTGCATTTGCGATCGTTAGTTAACCTGTTTTTAAATGGACATTTGCTAGTTTTCATTAGATATCCTATTGTCCAGGGTGAAAAAAAACGTTTTTAAATGGACATTTGCTAGTTTTCATTAGATATCCTATTGTCCAGGGTGAAAAAAAAACGTTTTTAAATGGACGTTTGCTAGTTTTCATTAGATATCCTATTGTCCAGGGTGAAAAAAACGTTTTTAAATGGACATTTGCTAGTTTTCATTAGATATCCTATTGTCCAGGGTGAAAAAAACGTTTTTAAATGGACATTTGCTAGTTTTCATTAGATATCCTATTGTCCAGGGTGAAAAAAAAACGTTTTTAAATGGACGTTTGCTAGTTTTCATTAGATATCCTATTGTCCAGGGTGAAAAAAAAAAACGTTTTTAAATGGACGTTTGCTAGTTTTCATTAGATATCCTATTGTCCAGGGTGAAAAAAAAAACGTTTTTAAATGGACGTTTGCTAGTTTTCATTAGATATCCTATTGTCCAGGGTGAAAAAAAAACGTTTTTAAATGGACGTTTGCTAGTTTTCATTAGATATCCTATTGTCCAGGGTGAAAAAAAAAGTTTTTAAATGGACGTTTGCTAGTTTTCATTAGATATCCTATTGTCCAGGGTGAAAAAAAAACGTTTTTAAATGGATGTTTGCTAGTTTTCATTAGATATCCTATTGTCCAGGGTGAAAAAAAAACGGTTTTAAATGGATGTTTGCTAGTTTTCATTAGATATCCTATTGTCCAGGGTGAAAAAAAAAACGTTTTTAAATGGATGTTTGCTAGTTTTCATTAGATATCCTATTGTCCAGGGTGAAAAAAAACGTTTTTAAATGGACGTTTGCTAGTTTTCATTAGATATCCTATTGTCCAGGGTGAAAAAAAAACGTTTTTAAATGGACGTTTGCTAGTTTTCATTAAATATCCTATTGTCCAGGGTGAAAAAAACGTTTTTAAATGGACGTTCGCTAGTTTTCATTAGATATCCTATTGTCCAGGGTGACAAAAAAACGTTTTTAAATGGACGTTCGCTAGTTTTCATTAGATATCCTATTGTCCAGGGTGAAAAAAAACGTTTTTAAATGGACGTTTGCTAGTTTTCATTAGATATCCTATTGTCCAGGGTGAAAAAAAACGTTTTTAAATGGATGTTTGCAGGTTTAGTGGGTACAACAATGGGATACTGGGTTTTTTCTTGGAAATAAAATGTGCATTATCAACGCTGAAATAAGTTTTTTAAATGGGTATTTTGTGGATTTTTGCAAAAGCTGGT
>CH003129.1:65753-122071 GCA_000149265.1 Ciona savignyi
CGAATGTTTGCAGGTTTAACTAATGTTTGCTGGTTTAGTGGGTAATGGAATGGAAATCTATGTTTGTTCCTGGAAAGTGTGCATGGGCGATCAACAGATTGCATGTTGTCCAGAATGGAAAAAAACGCATCTTTACTGATGTTTGCTGGTTTTAGTGAATATTGGGATAAAGTACTGTATTTATTTTTTTATTTTCCCTGAAATTGTGTATGCATGGGTTATCGTCAGATCACCTGTTGTCTAGGCCGGGGAAACGGTTTTAAATGGAAGTTTGCAGAAGAATAATTGCAAAAAAATGGATGTTTGCACTTTTTTAATGGAAGTTTTAGGGTCCCTTTTGACCATATATGTCTGCTTAGCGCTGCTAATGTCTTACAGCCTTTTTCTACTGGCTTTTGTAATAATTAATTAACAATACAGGTAGGATCCGTAACAAACTTGACCCTGAAGAAAGTACAAGCTCAACCGACAACATATTATCGCTGAGTTTGTTACCCGGGCATTATGTCTACCCACCCATTGATGACAGGTGCGTTGTTATCCTTGTTGATTATGTTGAATGCTTTGTTGATGCATGTGTTGACAGTTGACAACCATGTTTAACCCCTTCATACCCATGTTGAACACTTTGTTGATCCCTGTGTTGACAGTTGCCTACCATGTTCAACCCTATATTGATATCCGTGTTGGAAACCTTCATACCGCTGTTGAATACTTTGTAGATATCCATGTTAAACCCTTTGTTGATGCATGTGTTGATAGTTGACACCCATGTACAACCCTATATTGATACCCGTGTTGATAACATGTAGTGGTATTGAAATTAACTACTAGGTAGTTGGTTGTTTCCTCAATCTAGTTACTTACGGCATATTTATTGCATATAAGATTTAATAGATTATAAAGAAACGGGTTTATATGATATAAAACATATTGCAATTGCTCTGTTTACTAACTTTGTGTAGGATGATAATACTCCAGATAATATATTAACTGCCTTTTTCCATCCATGCGGTACATTTGAGTATCCTATCCTATCCATTGTTTTAATATTTTATTTTTTACAGGATTTCTTATGGCAGGGATACCAGGTAAGAGATTAACATTGCTTTCTGTGATAAAAACATACAAATACAATGGCAATATAATTTGTCTCTATACTTACTACCCATGTCATGTAATCTTATATTTGTATTAATCATTTCTACACATATATATTTGCTATTAACCTAAAAAAGTTATCGTTTTTCCATTGTGTAGTTGGTTACAAAGCATATTATAGATACAGTGGATGCTGCTTAATGTGATCACATTTGTTAACACCAAAAATGATAACATTAACCGAAAAAGCTAAAATTGCTATTTTATCGTTCAATAGGCCTAGGTGTCGCAAAAATAAATTTAAATACAATACAACTCTAAAGAAATATTTAAATGTCCTTTATTGCCCGAACAATAAGACTAACCAAAATTAAGTCAGCTTTTCGATCTCCTTTTTCCAAACTCACCAGATTAAAGCTTGCCGCGAAATTATCACCCAGTTCATTTGCTTTTTCATCGTCCCGACAATTCCAGTTTCAATGTTTATAGGTTTCTCAGGTGGCTAATCGTCAAAGCTTGGCATTTATGTGAGAAGTTAACAAAATTAGTCTCTACGTTTGGGACGTTTTGGTAAAATTGATAACAATAACCGATGTACTGATCACAGTAAGCGGCATATTTGCAATGCATATTGTACGTTCGGGCGGGGATCAGGAATTCCGATAATATTAACCGATTGATAACATTATCCGTGATTACATTAAGCGGCATCTACTGTAGTTTGATACATGTATAGTAATAACTCACAAGGTAAAGGGCTTTTTACAAGGGTTATGAAGACCCTTTAACAAGGGTTATAACTATACATGTAGCAAACTACACCTAGTAGAAATTTAATGAACTCACATTAAGTTTGCTTAACTTCTTCGTGTATAATTCACAACCCTTCTACAAATATGCTACCTATTTTTTCACACATAATTTACTATCCGTCTGCACGTTTCAAGAACCTTGTGTTCTTCACAGGACTTTCTACCGGTTCGAGTCTTCCTGGGACAGCTCCCTTCACAACTCCAGCCTCCTAAACCGGGTCACCCCGGGGGGAGAGAAGGTCTATATCACCGTCACCCTCTATCTTGAGGTGGGTTGTGGGTTCCTGGGTTGAAATGTGATCAGTCGCCACATTAGCTTGATTTCCTCAAAAGTCGAAAAGGTTGCCTGTTCATTTTAAGTCAGGTCATAAGCTTCTGCCTTAAAATTAAGTCGCCACGTTAGCTTAATTGCCAATAGTCGAAGGGTTACCTGGTTATTTCAAGTTTTGTAAGGTTCTGGCTTAAAATGTAGTATCCTTAACTTTAACTTAGTCGCGCCAAAATTCAAAAGGCCGTTTGATCGAGTCACATTGATTGCTCACTGATCAGTCTGTGCTGAGTTAAAGTAAACCCCCTTTTACGTAAAAAAAAACGATTACAATATGCTGCGATTGAAGATTCCACATTCGCCAGATTACAAATGACCACCAAACCCATTAGTAGCATACTATTTTGCAAGAGCAGTTCATTGTGCTATGAGTTGCCTGCGTTAAGCTTCCGTGTGAGAAAACGAACCGTTTTAAAAAATTACAAAAAAAACGGTCAAATACATCTAAAACGTTTTAGATTTATTTTACCAGTGTGATATAACTAGCCGTTTTAGATACATAACTTAGTGTTTTAAATATATTTTACCGTTTTTTATTTAATTTAAACTAATTTAAAAATTCTCATTTTGGTTGAACTTTAACCAAACAGTATGGTGTATATCGAATTTTCTTATCTCGTCAAATAGAACAAATTTTTGAATTTAAACAAATTTTGAATTTGAAAATTTAAATTTTTGAAACTAAAACAATTTTTTTAAATTGAAGAATTTTGTTTTAATTTTTGGAAATGAAACAAGTTTTTGTCTCAACATATGACGACATATTCCTGACAGTTGGACAACTGCGCATCGCCAGTCGTCATATCGAAGGACTTGTGTCTCATCGTCTGCAACCGGGACGCCAAGCTAGGAACTCCACGGACACTTCGGAGTCTCTTTAACGGTTCCTATCGGGCTGTTGACAGGTAAGTCACAATCGTTGGTACACGTCACAGTCGATGCTATCACGTCACAGTCGCTAAGACACGTCACAGTCGCTGCTATCACGTCACAGTCGCTGCTATCACGTCACAATCTCCGTTAAATGGCGCTGATGAATTAGTTAGTATGAATATAGAAAATGCGTATTAATAAAAACTTTTTTAGTGTTTGTAAGGAGATAATATCCCAATATGTACAAAACGCTCAAAAAAGTCGAAATGTGTCTTACATTAAGTGATTAGGCTTTAATTCTAATTAAATCAAATCAGACATTTTCTTCATCACCAAATAAAGTTAGCGTTAGTTCTGGGGTTAAAACTAGTGTCCGGGGCAGGGCTAGAATCAGTTTTAAAAGTTTCAGAAAGCAGTCCTCTCCTCTCTTTTTACCTTTTAGAAAAAGTAAAAAGGCTGTCGCACTAACATCGATCGTATCATGGTGGACTATGCTTTGCAAACCAATATAACAGGACTGGATAATAAGATTAGCCAAGTTGTAAAACAGTATTGTCATTCCTAACGCTACTACACATTTTTCGGGCGGTTAGATATATTCTTTTAGAAATATTCGCCGATTTCTTCAAACTAGTGTTAAATTCCGGCACTTCTAAGGGGAGTGCTGTATTAATTTCAGTGATCGTGTGTTTTCTATCGTTAAAAGGACTTCGCGTTACCTTCCATCCATTATTCATGTTGTTTATCGCAGCAACCGCGTCACCGGGGTCTACGAGCTCGCGCTCAAGCACAACGACCAGAAGGGTCTCGGCAGCCCGGGCATGCGGAGAAGGCGCCGTCGCGTCATCGACACGTCATCAACCTACGTCAGAGGCGAGGAAAATCTCGCCGGGTGGCGCCCGAGAGGCGACAGCTTGATTTTCGAGCACCAGCAGCAGTTGAATCGGTTCCATAAAGTGCTGCAGGTAAGTCGCGATTATCAGGACAACACTTAAAGTAGGGAAAGAGGAAGGAGCGAAACTGCTCGACAAAAATGTGAAAATTAATTCTAACCCTGCCCTAAACACTCATCTCAACCCTAGAACTAATCTTAACTTCAACCCCAACTTTAAAACAATTCTAATGCCCTAATGTCCATTTTAGTCAGCAGTTTTCGGCCTTTCCTCTTTCCCATTAATTTCTTTTTTCCATAAATTTGAACCCTCCTCTAAACCCTAATTTTATCCCTAAAACTATTAAACTCCAACCCCCATATTTAAAACTAACTCTAATGTCCTAATCTTCATTTTGGTGTGCAGTTTTCCTGTCTCCCCTCTTAGTTTTTTCCCAATAAAAGCATGCATACGTAGCCATTACGTCACACCAAATAACGTAATGCCGTGACGCACGCGCTGAATCGACGAAATACGAATTGGTTTCCCCGTGTCTAGCCACCTCGTGCATATTTCATGCGCCGTACACTGCAGGTGGAGAAAACGCGTCACATCCTGCTTCTCCAAGACACCGTGAGATCGGATCAATCCGCCGCCTTTACGGGAAGATCATACGAACCAGTGGGCAGCGAATCAGAAGCTAGGAACGTAGACGACGAATTTGAACCAGCCAATCAGCGCATAGGAAGCTCGCACAGGTTTTTCGATCTCAAATTATCGCAAAAACGACGCAAATAACGATTTTTTCGACTTACAGCGTTCACAGTTTATCGTCGGCCTTCGCCAAGGACAAACTGAACGGCGTCATTTTACGCTCCAGCGGTTTTGGTGTGCATCGAAGCATGACGATAGACGGAGTGGCGAAATCAAACGACCCCGACAAGGACACCGACTGTACGGAGCGTGAGCGCCAGCTAGCGGACAAGGTAAGTTGCTCTTTTCAAGTTTAACCCAATGGGTTGCATACTTTTTTGTGTGGCAGAATAGTTAACACGACCGATGGATATACCGCTTACCTATATAAAAAAATACAGTATTAGCGACGAGCCCATCATGGTTTAGAAACTTAGCTCTGTTAAAAAATGTTTTGGGAATTCCCCCCACCCCCTAAACCACCCATGTACCCACAGTGCATCCGGCTGATGCAGTATCGACTCCCTTCTTTCTTCGACTGCCATGATCTCGCTCAGGTAACCTGGAATTCATATTTTACACACTATTCCTTCCCCTGCGTAGAAATCCCGGTTTATCGCATTATTCCCTGAGTTTGGCACCGACCGCCGTTTATTATCGATTTTTATCGAAACGGGGCGCGTTACTCGGTTTATGGCTGGTCTGTTTCTTTATTTTGACTTTTTTATTATTCCATACCATACACCAAACGTTAACAACACACCAAACGTTTTATACCGAATTTAAATGGAGAAAACGTAATGACCAATGTTGCAAATGCAATTTTAAACCCCGTAGATTGCAATGCTGTCCTATGGTATCCTGTGCCTGCAGTCGACTTATGGCCGCGATTTTAACACTCTAGTCTTTACTATTTATTCGGAATGACCCATTATTATCGACTGTACCAAACGCATGTTACGTGGCCGTAAACAGAACGAAAAAAAAAAACTAGTTTGGATGGGGATTGAACCTAGCAACCTTCCGGCCACCACGCCGACCGGTTACGTTACACCAGTGCTTCTCAAATGGTGCGCCACAGAGTTTAGCTAGGTGCGCCACACTTGCATTTCGTAAATTTACGACAGAGTGTACATAGATCATAAACTACTAAATGGTTAAGTGTCTAGTTCGTTCTTTTCCATTGAACATTAGTTCTACATAACTTTCAAAACGCAAGAGCGCTCAAGACACAGTAATTTCGTTATGTGGAAAATTCGGTGATGAAATTATTTAAATTAAACTTTTATTTTCCATATTTTTTCTAAATTGTTCGAGTATTTAGCATATTGTTTTGACTCCCCGTGCAAAGTGCGCCCGTTCGTTTCTTAATTGGTCTCGGGTGCGCCACGAGGTCAAAAAGATCGAGAAACACTACGTTACACACACCACTATCCACAGGAACAATCGAACAACGACAGTGGAATCGGCGGCGAGTCATTCATCACTCCTTCCAACTCCGGTGTCAACATCGTTCAGAGCAACAGCATCATATTCACTGATGAAAGCGGAGGGGTCGGCAGGTATGGTGCCGTGTTCGAATCTCGTCCTTGACGTGTTTTATTTGCTTGAACAAAAACTCGTGTTCGAATCTTTGTTTTACGTTTGATTATAAGATTTCCTTGGATGGGATAGGATGTTCCGGTTTTAACCTGTGGATCGGAAAAGAACGTTATCACTTGGGGAATCTTTAGATTGAGATTACATGGCGTCTTTTTCACCGGTTTACTGGAGCTATTGCTGTGTGTTGTACGATTTGATTGAGACAATTTACTTTGTTTAGTTAAACTCAATTATCTACGGGGTCGAGATGCCATTTGTTTACTTGGGGTATAATCGTGTATATTTTCGCGGATGTGAAATCTAAGTCGGTATTACGGAAAAAATCAAGTTCTACGTACTGTTACAATGCCTGTCAAATTTAGTTTCACCCTCTTTATTTGACGTGGTGCATGTTTCGATGCGGTGAACACTTGCACCCACTGTCCCCGCAATAGGCGCCAACTTAAATGACGTAATCCCTCAGCAGCCGCCCGTCGGTCGGGAAGTTGGATTTATCGTGGGACTCTGATGGTTCCACGCCGACCGCCAGCTCGTCCACCACGCCCGATTATAGCGATCTCACGTGGAAGACGTCGCTCAGATATCTTCCTGCTGTCACCGAAGTCCGAATCAGGTTTGTCGAGTTGTTTTTACCGAGACAAGTTTCGAACCCGCAATAGGTCGGTCACGAATTTTTAAGAATAATTTATAATGAAAACAACTTTGCGTGCCAACCATTGTTATGTACGGTTTGCATAGTCAACTACCTAATTTGAATATTAGTAATTAAGACTGTTGATTTGCATGCTTTACTAATTTTAAGACTTGATTTTGTGCAGCGTGTACAGTTTGAGTTTTGCACAAACTATAGATTTTTGAGTGCGCGTAAACTCACGCGGCGTGCCATGAAAAAACCTCTCAGGCCAGGGATTGCCGACCCTTACTGTATATGAATATTTTGTTAAGTTTCGTTATATTTAACGGGTAAGTTTCAATAAACACGAGAAAGGTACCTTCCTTAGACGGTTTCGTATAGATCTATGTATATCACTCGCACAATATTTCATATAAAATTATGTATAACGGGTTTTTCCGTGTGGCATCCCAATTCAAGCAGTCTATGGAATGTAGTATAGAAAACGCTCTTATAAATAATTTGCATGCAACACGAGTTCGGAAATACGTCACGGCCGTGTGTCATATTCCCCTTTCGATTTTCCTTGAGCATTTTGTCCCGCTAGTCGATAGCGCGTGTTGTATCTTCTAAATAATTGATGATTTGATAGACGGTTAGCTCATATGTAGCGCGTCGAACTTGCAAAAGGTGATAGGATCGAAACCTGTCTTGCACAAATGGTGTTCTTGTAAGTGAACGTTGTCTGAACCCTTTTTTATCGCTTGAAAAAAGCTATTTCAATGTTTTGATCGTATTCAACACAGTACAATAATATTCGACAGTGGATACGAGGTAATCTCCTGACTGTCGTGTTATATTGCTACCTTAGTCTTCCTTATCTGCGGAGATATAACCCGAGTTTCATATCCGGAGATATAACCCGAGTTTCATATCCGGAGATATAATCCGAGGTTTCCTGTACGGAGATATAACCCGAGGTTTCCTGTTCGAAGATATAACCCGAGGTTACCTGTACTAAGATATAGCGCGAGTTTATTTCCCGGAGATATAACCCGAGGTTTCCCGTCCGGAGATATAACCCGAGGTTACCTGTATGGAGATTTAACCCGAGGTTACCTGTATGGAGATATAACCCGAGGTTTCCTGTGCGGAGATATAACCCGAGGTTTCCTGTGCGGAGATATAACCCGAGGTTTACCGTCCGGAGATATAACCCGAGTTTTCTCTACCAGCCCAGTGGTGTCCAGACGAGGCTACCTGAACCTGTTAGAACCGGGTACAACCAGTTGGATGAAGCGCTGGGTGGTGGTGAGACGGCCATACGTGTTCCTGTACAACTCGCACAAGGACCCAGTGGAGCGGGGTCTGTTCAACCTCGCAACTACAGTGGTGGAATGCTCCGGTGAGAAAGAAGGACAAATAACGGTGAGTTTATTTTCTACTGAAGTGTCGCAATGGATAAAGACGGTAAGCGTCAAGAAATGATATCAGCCATTTTTTTACCGAGCTCTGTTTCGAACCCTAACGGGCCTGTCCCTAAGACCGTTTTTTGTTTACAATAAGGGATATGTATCGGTCAGTAAGCTATATGTATCGGCCACACGACGGTACCGATATCAGTAAAATTTGTCTGCCGGATAGCGCATAGCGTGAGAACAAGAGACTTTGCGGTCGCTGCCTGAACGAAACGGCGTAATGGCATGTAGTTAAAATTGTTTTAATTGTTCGTTCGCAAATATAATATATATACTGGGCGTTTAAGTTAGGTATGGGGTTAAAGTGGGGTTTAAAGGTTACGATTAGTATTTTGGGCACGGTGGGAATTTTTCTATATTTTGTAAAAAAGTTTCCTATTTTCCATTCTTTGCACTGAAAAGTAAAAATATTCTATCCTAAAAACTTAACAATTCCGACTCCATTGTGAATCTGTTCAGCAAACGCATATCCGACTCGTAGCTGGCACGAAAATATCCGAATCCAATCAGATCTAATAATGTTTGTTCACACAGAACATGTTCACCTTCGCTGTGTGCACACAGTACCGAGGCTTCGTCCTGCAAGCTGCAAACGACGTCGACATGCATGGATGGTTGTACGCTTTCAATCCGCTTCTAGCCGGTTCGATCCGGTAGGTTGCTTGCCCTCTGCTACAAGCGACTGTAGCTAACCTTACGGTTCCTATTGCTGTGCTGCGTATACTGGTCAGTGTACAATGTCCACAGTTCAATAAATAATCATTTGTCACCCGTGTTACAACTTTTAGGGAGATAAAACACTGTTGCATTTATTAACTCGATTTATGACTGTTCTATATTCTTGCCCCCACCCCCCGACACACACACACACACACACACACACACACACACACACAATAGTCCGACCAAACATACAACGATTATGCCCACCCATCCACCTATCAAATTAAAGCAGATACACACACTTGTTGTCAAACCGCCCATACACATAAACCGAACCAACCACAACTTACCATATGTATATCCAGCAGATCGAAGTTGGCGAGGAAAGCCCAACGAACCGTACAAACGTGATGACCAACCATTCTCAACAAGTTCCACTTTTTCTCGCGAAACTGCCCGAGATCATGTACATATCGTCCTTTTTCTTTTCCGCATTTCTGTAGCGCCGTGTACACACTATTCAAAACCCTTTCCGCATACCGTACCGCCGTGTACACACTGTCCCAAACTTTTCTCGCATTCCGTACCGCGTTTGCACACCGTCCCAAACTTTTCCCGCATTCCGTACAGCCGTGTACACGCCGCCCATACCCTTTCCGCATTCTGTACCGCCGTGTACGCACCGCCGCTTCTTGTCCGGAACCACACAGTGTTTTTTTCGCTTCTCTGTTATTTATTTCGCCAATCCTTATTTACCTCTCTGTACCTGCAATCATATTTTTCGCCGCGTCGACGACCGCCCATCATTAAGCTGTGACATATCATCCCGAGATTGCCCATCACTGTTCCCGACGTACCAGCACACTGTTAAGTTTGTCGCTGCCATTCGCTTTGCTTGTAGATGTCAATCTTCAGTTACAACCCCTGTCCGCGCTACCTATCAACCTCGGTCGCTAGATTCGTATGCTCGTCGTGTTTGAATCGTTGTTGCAATAAATTTATATCCATCTGTGCGTCAACCGAGCAAATTAATACATTGGAAAGGATAGGATATTCATGTTTATCCCCGTTAATGGAAAAACCAAGTGGGTTACCACACGGGCAATCGTCAGATCACCTCGCGTCAACTGTCGGGTAACAGGAGCTATTGCAGTTTGTTGTATATGATAGACACGTTCCTTCAATTTGGTAGAACCCATTAATCCGCTGGGTTCAGGCAATGTCCGTAAAGTGCCTTGCCCAAGGGCACACCCGACTAGCTAGCTACCAGTTTCGCACCTCAACCTTTCGAGTGAAAGGCGACGCACTTAACCGCTAGACCACAGGCCGGATTCGCAACGGAACGAGTCGATTATTGGTTCGAAACTGAGCGCGGTAAAAAGTATGCACCTTGTGGATAGGATATTCCTATTCATGTTTTTTCTCGTAAAAGGGAAAACACTGGGCAATCTTCAAATCACCTCGCGCCCATCGTCGGGTTACCGGAGCTATTGCAGTGTGTTATATATAATAGACACGTTACTTCAATTTAGCAGAACTCAATAGTCCGCCGGGTTCAGGCATTGTTCGTAAAGTGCATTGCCCAAGGACACAACCTGCTAGCTAACGACGAGTTTCGCACCTGCAACCTTTTGTGGGTGTGTTAAGTTACATGAGCTTTGCAATGTGAATAAGTACAAAGACGTCACTGTTATATAAGTTTCGAATCCGATATTATAGCTGGTCGCTTAAGGGGTAGGCTATTTATACAGAATTTGGATGAATCGTCGTGGTGACTGTTCGGTCAAACGAATGTTCTCCGCTAAGTGCATTGTCGCGATTGTGAACTCTCTAGCTAACCTGGTTTAAGAGCCAACACCAAGTCTTATACGCTGTCATCTGACTGGAAGACAGATTTATCTAATTACTTCGTTCCGCAGTTTTTTTAAGATCTTGTCCCATAAACTGGGTGAAAGTGCCAATACTACTGATTTTTTGTTCCAATAGATGATCTTAAGATAGGATATTTATGTTTATCCCAGTGAATGGGAAAACCAAGGCGGTTACCACACGGGAAATCGTCAGATCACCTCGCGCCCACCGTCGGTTTGCCGGTGATTTTGCAGTGTGTTGCGTAGGATTTACACTTTTCTTTATTTTGTAGAAAATAAATCCGTTGGGTTCAGACAATGTTCGTTAAATGCCTTGCCCAAGGACACAATCGACTAGCTAGCGATCAGTTTCGAACCTTAAACCTTTCGGTTGGAAATGGGTCATTCAAACTGACAACATTGATATAAACCAAGGAAATCGACTGCACGCGCGCAGTATCTGACGATTACTTGATAAATATCGACTTTCATTGTTGAATTTTATATGGAATGCAGACTTTACCCAACCTTGGGTACAGGCTACATATAATTATACCACCAGCAGCAGTCAACGTTATATAAGAAGAACAGTGCTGTACGTGTTTAACAGCTAAACCGAGGACGGCCGTGTGACCGAATGGTCAGCGCGACCGATACATATACCAACTCTTCTATATTAAAACGGCACAAGTGACGTACCCATCTTTGGTACAAACTTGTGTCAGTAAAAAAAACAAAAAAAACACCCAAACCGAGATGTTTCCGGCCCGACCACTAGCTTTCCGCCGCGTACTAACCGCTACAACGGAACTAAATTAGAAGCTACTTCACCAATAGCGAGCGGTTTCAACCCGGGGTATCATTCCAACATAAAGTAAAAGATGCGCTATTTGGAGTGCACTCGTCCGCTTTGTCCAATTTCCCGTTGACTTCTACTCAGTTGACAATTCTCTAACAATTTCAATGTTACATGTTTTGCTTTCTATTGTTTTAGTCACCAATGGCGGCGGTTGATTGCGATTTTACTTTAACTTGGTATTGGAGCCCAAAATGACAGGTAAATATGCTGACTGTATTGAAACCAGTTTGTTATGAAATATGATCGATAACTTTAGCGCCACAGTCATATCTCGCGCTATAAATAAGTTAGAGCATTCAGCGGCCGGTTTTTATATTGATCAGTATCTTGCTGTAACAAAAGACTTTTCAAACTGAACAGTTGCTCGGTTAGTTGATGAGAATGGCTGAAAGTTCAAGTAGCTTTTGTGACGAAATGTCAAGAGAATGTAAACATGGCCGACCATTCTTGTTACAGCATTGCTAGGTTGCCCATGGATTAGCGTCAAACAAAATTGGCAGTTTGACAATAGTTGTCGAGGTCTAGCAGTAAGTAATGACCATTTAATCGGTTTAGCACTGCGGGTTCGAGATGTGTAGAACAACAATTCGAGAATTAGTATTATAATTGCAAAAAATACCAAATAGAAGATTTTGAGGATGGATGGCAACATTGTTTCAATGTTGTATAAAGATACTGAGGTTTTAGAGACGCAAGTTCTTTTTATACCGGACTAGGTTTCGAACCGTTAGTCACAAAAACCGTTTTTGTATAGAATTAAAATACGAATCGGTCGCAGAAACTTTTCGTCCACACGACCTAACCACGTTAAAGTGTTCCAAATATATTCTTTGGCTGCAAAAAAACGTTCCATTTTTTTTAGAAAGGCAAAGGACATTGGTGACCGGAAGTGGTAGTGAAAAGTCTGACGACGACCTTGGACATTTACGTCACGATGACGTCGTCGTAAAACGAAGGCGAGAGCGACGATCGGAAAGAAGACGTGCCACATCACTTACAAGCACTGATACGGAGGTAAACTGCTGATAAACATGACATAGTTACCACGTGCGTGCTGTCTGTTGGCTGTATTGTGGTGGGAATTTGTGCTGTACCTTTAATTAGAAATGATCAATTTCAATACGCTGGTTATTTACAAAACACTTGGTAATCCGACCGTGGCCACGAGATGCTACAAGAAGGACATTTGATATTACAAAGTCTATGATTTTCCACCATGGAAAAATACGAGTGTATATTTATCCGATCGAATAGCTTGGTGAGTTAGTGCGTGCTCTTTTAGCCGAACGGTTGCAGATTCGAAACTGGTAGCCAGCTATTTGGCGTGTCCTTGAGCAAGGAAGTCACTTAACTGACTTATTTGAAGGAAATGTGTGAATCATACACAAAACACTGTAATAGCTCCGGTAACCCGACGATGGGCGCGAGGTGATCTGACGACTGCCTGTGTGTTGACGCCCTATAGGTTTTCCCATTCACGGGGATAAACATAAATGCCCTATCCTCATATATTACCATTGCTTCTAATAATCCAACCCACAGTTTGGTCAATTCGTGTCTGGCCAGAATCCCCACGACGAGACAGAACAACCGGACCATCGATTAAAAAGAAGACGACACAGCCAAACTGGTATGTTGCTGTTGTAAGTAAAAATAAGACAGTAAACGGTAGTATATATCCAGACAATTACCACAAACGACTCATAAGTAGTAAATGTACAGAAACTAACCAAGGCGATACATCGGTCATTGGTTCGAAACAAGCAATAACGCACTTATAGCGGACATTTCCTTGACCCAATATATTCAAATAAATTGTACTTAAAACAGCCACAGTCAATTATATGGATTTATACAAGGTGCGATATGTTGCCTATCTCAGTAGTTTAATAGGTTGAACAAAACTATAGAAACCACTGGTAATCCCGCTATTGGTATAGTCTGGTGATTTTCTGTGTTCTTCCCATTTTCCCTTATATGTAGATAAACCGCATTCTGTCCTAACCATGCTAAAGCTACATTACTTTTACCAGTTTAAGTTTCGAACCCGTAATGGGCGTTTCACTTGGACCCTTTTTGAATAGGAGACGGTATATATATATATATATATAGGCCTATATATATATATATCAGGCGCGTTAACCATTAGGACACACACTTGTACCGTTCATGTAAACCTCATATCTATATTTTTGGTAGACCGTGGAAATAGAACACATAGTGGACGAAGCCGTTCAAACAGAAGACGGAAAATGCGCCATATTGACGTCATAGAAACCGATGACATCATTCAAGATGACGTCATCAAAACAAAGCTTAAATCTTCCCGGCGACAGAGTTCGCAAATTGAGCTGGAAATCGACCAGGTTACAATGGCGGACGAGTTGGGGGAAGTTCAGATTAAAAACTCGCGTCGCAAACATGGCCGTCGAAGGTCGAAGCAACAGGAACGAAGGAAATCTAAAGATTCGGAGACTGCTCTCGAGCAGTATGATTTCGATGAAACTTTCATGGATGAAAAGGTCCGCTTGCCCGAAGCCGACGTTAGTTTTGTTGTGGTTGATTGAAACCATTTTAAATATGTTTTTAATTTGGATTAAGTCAACATTTCGAAAAGCATTTAAAAGTACCGATTTCATTTTGTTGAATTGAAGTTTAACAATTTTATAAATCAAGCTCCAAAGTAGAGTAACATTCAAGTTACTAAGTATTTGTAACAGGAACTGACGTATGATGCTGAATCGTCTTCTGTTGCAACTCGTAGAAAGTCTAATCGACGGATTTCAAAACCCAATAGCGCGGACGACGGGTGAGTTATCTTATCTGGAAAAATATTATGCTTTAACCTCTTATACACAGGGATAGCGGTTTCGCTTCCGGGTGGATTCAGTTAAAATCTCAAAGCGATGGTTCTGTCGTCACCGCTAGAGGGCGCAGGAGATCAAGGTTAGACGCAAACGACATTGGCGATGATGTTACGTATACCTTGCCATCTGCTAGTTGCAAAAACAGCCAAACTCGAGTTGAAATGCACATGACAGACGAAAATGGGCGGCACAGTTCAGTTGCGAATGTCAACTCATCAAAGCTTGACGACGTTTCTGATCAAACACACGAAACCAATCATATTCGACCTCAAATTAGAACATGTACCAGTAGCAGTGGAGTCCCAATAGAAGGCTCCAATATTACGATTCCTGGTGACATGTTAACGTCAACCAAGTCGGATGTATACTCTTTGCACGAAATTCCTACTCACAGTCGGACGTCTTTTTCAATTGACATTCCAGAATTTTCTGATATTCCCGAAGAAAACTCGATTACTGGTTCGAACCATGAAGAGACCAGCATGACCAAAATACAGACGATTGAACCATTCGGTCGTCGGCCCGATTCGGTGGTAAAATGGGTCGCAAACCAACCGTCTTTTGTCGAGAGTAACCCAAGCTTGCTAGGAACTGATCAAAACACCCACAGTTCTGTAGGATTTGAACATCCACTCCATGATTCTGAGTCGTTATCTCCGGCAGCGTTAACGCCTGTTTTGGAAATCGAAACGAAAATCTTCGGGGGCGATAGTGTTGACGTGCCAAGAGGTAACGTTCACCCAGTAGATGATTCAGCAGGTAAAGTTCTTAGTAATGTCTCTCACAAGCTTTGTAAGCCGTCCACCCACTCTAGGACAATTCAAATCCTGGATCTAGAAGGCTCACCGAAAAGTTTCGACGGTAATCACGGTAAGAATAATCTTTCAGGAAATGAGATTATCAATCACCGTCCACCACAGAAAAATATTAACAAATACCCTACTTTTTCAAACGAAAGCGCTAACTCAGTAACACACGCATCACACGAGATAAATGAAGATTCACACACTCAATCAAGCAATGTTAATACCGTTGCGAACTTTTCGGAATATTCGAAACTTAAATTACCAACAACTCCCAAAAACACTGGTGACAATCCAAATGAGACTATTGATGTGTTTTTACCGCAATGTACAATGATACAAACATCACAATCCGCACTTAGACGCAACAAACAGCCATTGTTGTCACTATTTCGATGTAAAACAGTAATACCAGCACTTTCATCGCAAAATGAAAATTTGAATTTAAAAACTCGACCTAAATCATGGCAGTCCAATTGCTTGGCGACAAACATTCTTTCAAAGCGACTTTGCGTGGATATGTCCAAAGTATTGCGGGTTTCAATTGGAGATTGTTTTTCAAATTCCGAAGAATCCAATATTGAATTCCGCCCAAGTAAAAATGTTGCAGAAACAGCAAGGCCACAAGCTGCACAAGATTACTACAATAAATGTCAAAACGGGAATACAACTTCTACAAGTCAAGGAGTTGACAACGCAAGTTACATGAATACTCCTGAAATCGCAGTTCCATGCAAATCTACGTTAGACAATACAGAATACAAGGTCGGCCTAAACCAAGACAATCTGGTCCCAATGTATAACTCTACGATAAGTAGGGACGCTTTAGCCATTGACGGTGCGTCCAGAGACGACACGAATCAAGTTTCTGAGCCTTATAGGACGGATACAATATGTGACCATTTCAACCAAAGTTGCCCAAACTGCTGGTCGTTTGACACAAGTGTACCGTGGTACATGTGGAGCGGAAAGGGACTAGGCTGGAAGGTAATTACATCGCAAACGGTTGTGTGGCTAAATGGTTAATGCGACCGATTTATTCGCCTCTTACTTTAAAAAATTGGTCCTAATGACGTACCCATTATGGGTTCGAAACTTAGCTAAATAAAAAGTAATTCTATCGCACCATTTTTGGTCTAAAATGGTGGTTTGTGCGACACTGTACACACATCATACTTATTCAACAGGTATACACACTCACAATTGAACACATTCATAACAATTTAGCACGTAGGGATATACCCCCACAACTGTACTGTCCTCGGACTTTATGCGAATTAAACAAGAATCATAACTGAGTTTCGTTAACATAAACTAATTTATTCAAGGTGCTGTTATCGCCGCTGTTGTTGCTGGTAGGGCCCCTAGTTTGGGTCGCTTCGCTTCTAAACCTTCCAACCCGGCTAAAGTCATGTTGGGCAAACTGCTGGCAATGTGATCATGATCAGTACTGGTTTAGTTGTAAGGTAACTTGTGATCTAAATGCTCATGAAATGACTGTCTTCACAGTTTTTAGGTCTTTACAGTGTAGGCCACCATTGTTTTAAACTAAGTTTGATTTGTTAGAGCTCACGATATATTGTACTTAAACCGATAGGTTCTACCAAATTGAAGAAATGTCTTAATCATACACAACATACTGTAATAACTCCGGTAACTCGACTGTGGGCAAGAGGTAATCTGTTTTGCCCGTGTGTTAACCCTTGCGGTTTCCCATTTACTGGGATAAACATGAATATTCAATCCTTCTAACAAAAATGGTAAGATATACATCCAAGGAAAACGCAACGTCAGATTACCTCCAGTAGGGTTATACCGAGGGAGAGATTGTTGATGTTTTTAGTCCAATTCACCAAACCTCTGAGTGCATTCAACTTTTTTGTCAAAAGTGCGTGACCCAAAGACAGAGCCTACTAGGTAGCATTTTGTCCTACCACAATTCGTCCAACGCCTTACTATCTGAGGTGATCCGCCAGAAATATTGGGCTATTCGACAAGGCGCTAGGTTTGGGTCACAATACCGGGTACAAGATTTGTTACGACTGCTAAAACCGCAATACTTGTTACCAAATCCGCAAGGATTGTTACAAAAATCAAGACGAGCGCGTGACAGTGTTGTATTGTGCAGGGCAAGGGTGCCGGCTGGGTCTGTCTACTTGTGCCTCTCTACGTTTTCCTCGGACCTCTTATCATCATCTTCACCGTACTCACTGTGATACTTCTGGCGTGTTGCGGGGAGCAGAAATCTTCAACGGCCGCGAAGAACACTCAGCGTCGTAGAGGATCGACGGCCGCTCAAGCCCTTCGCGCCAACTTCAGCGAGCGTTCAAATCATGGCGGTCGGTTTCCCGGTCGAGGGCACAGAAGCTCATCAGTTGCATGTGGCAATGATCAATTTTAACGTTTCGGTACGGTCGTATGGCCTAATGGTTACCGCGACCGATACATATACAAATTCACTACAAAAACGGTCTTGGTAACGAGCCCATCAGGGATTCGAAATATTGCCCAGAAAAAAAAACGTTGCATACAAGAAATTTTGCACTTATTTATATTGAACCTACCTCGTGACGTATTCCGCAACACTGTTTACATTTTCTTTGTATCATCACTTATTTCTTGCAAATTCAATCATAAATATAAATAAATAATTATATATAGATATATTTAGCAAGGAATGCTTTATTATATATATATATGTAAGTGCATCGTACATAATTCTTATTTTGTTTGATGGATTTGAGCCAAATAGTCCGAGCACGCAACACGGACTAGTGCCTGATTCGATGCTCACACTAAGCACCGCGCCGCTGTTTATGCTCTAGGCTAGGGCCTACAGAGTTCAGCCACTTAAAGGACATTTTGTTGATTCATTGCAGTCACTTCGTAAATCTGGATTAAACAATTAACTGTATGACCGGTTTATTTGGGGTGGTTAGTGCGACGCCTTTCAACCGAAGGGTTGTAGATTCGAAACTGGTCGATGGCTAATCGGTTGTTTTCTTGAACAAGGCACATAACGGACATTGCTTAAACTCAGAAAGATATGATCGATCATACAAAATACACTGCAATGGAACAAGTACTTCGACAGTGGGCGCAAGGTAATCTGACGATTAACCGCGTGATAACACCCATTGCATTTTCCTATTCAAGAGGATAAACGTAAATATATCCCATCCTGGTGTAGTACTTTTGTTGATGCAATAATCTCAACCGCTAGATGATGCTAATAAGCCGATGACGTGCTTGTACTTTACTCGTAGACTTAATGAGAAGTGAAGAATTATAATTGACGAAATTCTATATTTAAAGGCATTCATCATGAAAGAGTCCTGCGGTCGCTTGCTACTTTCTAAAGAATTTTAATTTTGTAAAGAAATTGCTGGGTTATGATTTCACTCATCAATTTTAGTTTTTGTGCTGTGTTTGTCATTAGTCAGCAACCACATTTGAGAACTGCCCTTCCAGTATCCGTAAATCTGACGAAGCTGTTTAGCAGTTCATATTAAATATTTCGTGGTTAACAAATTCGCACCAATTTGTTTGAGCGATATGCTTAGTAAACAAGATAAGCAATTTCCAATGACTGGTTCATATATTGGCCATGACAGGTGTTTATGGCGTCACAAAACGAATAAAACGCGCAATTTCAGCATAGATCACATTCCGTACTCCTTTTGTATACAAGCCGACGCAATACACTGGCGGCTGTGCAAACAAGACTACTGACAGACTCAATTAACCGAAATGTAAAGTGCAAAATGTCAGAGCAAGTGCTAAAACAAGTAAGAGGGTAGGTTTGTATTTACACACTAGATTGCAACGCCCTTTACGTCAAGCCAAGTTGTTGTTTGCCGCATACAGCTAATGTTTAAATTAAACGGGATATCCAAGCAAATGAAATATTCTGGCCAATAATCATATAAAAGTGCTTTGAAAGATTTCTAAACGAATTGCTTGCAGAGATTATTATATTTGCTTTGACTGTTTTGTTGGCGCAGTTATTCTAATATGTGAACAATGGGTAATTTCTCGTTTCGTCCAGCTAGGAAATGTTTGACATTAGTGCACAAAATTAACCGCAGAAGTGCATAACACGTCGTCGAATTTGCTCATCGTACTGTGTACTGTGTGCCAACAGTGCGACTTTGATTCTCCATACCAAAGGCCGACGATTCTGGGCGCGTACGATTTGCCTTTTTCTCTTCGCTCGTTCAGACGGGTCGTCTGTTGTATTCCAAGATCCGACGACTTAAGCAATATTCACGTTAGCTGAGCCTGCTGCAGGAGTCGCGGTTATGTGAACAAGACAACAAAGGTTGCGTTGATTTAAAGAACAAGTGCTGGTTGTGTAAGTCAGATTATTTATTTCCGTTTCTTCCGAGGGAGGAAATCAGAGGTTTGACAGTGAAATTACAGGCTGGTCGATTGCAGTCCGCTGGTAAGGTAGCACACGAATCAAGCGTCGGGAGAAATAGCTTTTATCTTGGTAATAGCGACGATCCTACTTGCCGTAAAGCCACAAGAGAATGGAATGCTAATTATGGATTTATAATCACTCACCCGTGACCACATTCTGCTGAAAGTCAATACCGATCTTGTAGAGAAAAGACAGGGACATCTGAAAATATCACGAGGCGCAGAAGGTCATGTACCAACGATCTTGCGGAACTGAACCGAGAAAAATAATGAACCTCGCAATTTTTAATATACTTCTGGTACAATGCGCTCTTGCTGCGGGAACCGGCAGGCCTGGAACCGACCCGCACCAAAGAATCAAATTAGCGAAGCCGATTCAAGAACCCGATTTCGAAGAGGTGCGGTTTCAATTAAAAGGTAAGTGCTGCTGTCTCATGCTCGTTACTTGTCGGGCGTTACCATTACGAGAGCGTGCTGCTTGCGCAAATAACATCATCATCGCTTCCCGCTTTGAAAGCCATTGATGAAAAAGCTTCGTTGCGATCAAGAGCGGGTTAAACTCGCGCAGAATTAACGCGGCTTTGCCTCAGGGGAATAGCGGGCTAAGTATATCCCGTATCCACTCCGAGAGGATTAGATTTCATCTCGTATGGAATGCTGTGTATCAGGATGTGCCTTGTAATGGCGGTACTTCACATTTAAAACGACTGTATCAAACTTGTCTGTGGTTTCTTGGAGGTATAACTCGCGCTAACTACGAATGCGTTTATTTATACGTTCCAGTATTACAAATTACAAATTTGTTAACCGATTAGCTAGGCGGTTTGGTAGGCCGCCTTTCAGTCGTACAATGCAATAGCTCGGGTGACTCGACGTTGGGCGCGAGGTAATCTAACGATTGCCCGTGTGACAACGTCCTTTTCGTTTTCCCATCCACGGGAATAAACATAAGTTTCCTATCCTATCCTAAATTTCAATAAGTTCCTTTTTTAGTTTTTTTTAACCCTTTCCTTATATGTCATTTATAAATTCGAATTTATTTTCATCTTTAGGGTTTTTTTCACCATTTCTTCACATGTCATCCGACAGCGACGACGAAACACTGACATACCCGGTACAGGTCGACAGCGACGGGCGATTCCTTTCCCACAACGTTCGCTTTTCATCCCCCCGGCTCAAACCTGGATCGCGGCGGAAACGAGACGCTTCGACGACCCGGCGCGTCTATTACAAGCTCGCGGTCGAGAATAGAGAGTTGACCGTGAATCTGAGTCGAAACCATAAACTCGTTCGGCCCAACTTTATAATCGAGAGGATCAGGGACGCTAAACTGGGAAAAACGATGCCAGTTATGGAAGAAGAGAACAAATCGCCTGCCAGCAGGTCGTCCATTACAGTGGGCAGCGAGCGCTCCTGCCATTTCCGAGGCCACGTGACAGGTCACCCGCATTCAAGCGTGGCGATATCTACGTGCAATGGTCTGGTGAGTCGCTTTCCTTATCGAATTTGCCGTCTCAAATTGAATATCAAACAGCAGGAGCGAAAAACGGGTGGGTTCGCCAAATTAGGTCAAAGCGCAAGTTTTACTTCAAGTTTTACTTCAAGTGCCGGTATGGAATAACATTCCGCGTTAGGTAAACCACCCGCTGGAGTGTTGCCAACGTGGTATCGTGTTCGTTGCACGTCGCTTGCGTTTTAAACATCGGAAATTCCAAGCGAATCTAATCCCCACTTTTCCACGGCGTCTGTGTCGTGAGTGACAACTCTAACAAACGGCGAATGCGGTCCCAGCGACGGCGGCGCACGTGAGAAGGTTATTTGTATTTATTTTCACAATCCACCGGTTTAGACGGTTCTCGGCGACGCTTTTCGAGCGCGGGCCGTGAGAATTTCCTGCCGAATACCTCGCGGTTTTCTGTCTGGCCGCAGTATCAGCCTAGTTTACATAACACCGGACTGAAGCTCGCAAAACGTGTCAACTTGGACGCATTTTCGCTTCGACGGAGATTATTCGAAAATCTAATTTAAAATCGCAGACTGCGCTTCATTTCGAAGGAGATAAGGGCTAATTCGCTCTCTCTCTATCTCTCCCATACATAAGGAGTTGAAGTTGGGGGTAATTATCCACTTAGCCCTGGTACCGCAACGCGAAGTAAAAGCGGTCGCGATATTAGATTCGACCCTTTCAGCGCAGTAGGCGAGCTTATCTTACCTCACGCAGAAACCTCGCACCTTGCATACGCCTAGCATCTGCTGTTTCTTATTATTAAAACTGGTTTAATTGCCTTCCATTCTCCGCTTATTACAAGTGCAAAATATCGTTTCTCTTTTTGTCCCAATTCAGCGATTCGTTTTGTAATGAAAGGAAACCAGCAAGCCGATTTGACAATGACACATCCCCTACAAGTGCAAAAGCGTGGTATTTGAACAGCATGTAATATATTGGTGTTTTATCAACGTGAACGCGAAGGGTGTTATCACGGCGGCAATCGCTAGCTTACCTCGCGTCCACCGTCGGTTTACCGGAGCTATTGCAGTGTGTTGTATATGATTTAAACGTTCCTAATGTCTTAGTTTAACCCATAAGTCGATTGGGTTCAGGAAACATGTTCGCAGCAAGTTTCGGTGAAAAACGTTTGCTGTTAAAGCATCTCAATTCCTCTTGTTCTTTGCAACGCAAAAAGTCCCGTACAAACGTAACTTGACTTAACTAACTTACCGTGATCTAACCGGTTGTAAAATAATTAAAAACTGCAAATAATATTTGACCTCAATCTACAATTTTAAAGGGGTAACTATTCCAGCAAGGTGTTAAGGTGCATTAATGCTAAAAGCACAACGTCGGGTGACTTATTTAAAGTACTGAGATTTACTGCACCAGAGTAGCTTTTAGGGAAAACTAAAAGGAACTACACACTAAAATAAAGATATGACATTATAAGTTAGTGTCTGGGGTTAAGATTAATGTATAGGGCAGGGTTTATATTAGTTTTCCTTATTTTAGTGCACAGTTTCCCTCCTTCCCTCCTTCCCTCTTTTGTGTTGCCTTCGCTTTTACAGTATTTGCGAACGTGTTGTATTCGCTGAGTTTATTTATTTAAATGTGGTTAAATTGGATTAACGTCAATTGACTATACCTCCCCGAAAGTAAGTCTGGGCTACCCACCAGCCCTACCAGTCTTATTTGGGATAGGAAACCTCGCGCTTGACTCATGTCTACTTGGATCAGCCCCGTCGCGACTAACTTTGTTGTGTATTTAGTCTATTTTCTGCGGCCTGTTTTCTTTGCAGAGGGTCGGCATAGATCACTTATCATAAACAAGCGGATCGGTTCCGTAATAACTTCAGCTAAAATAACTCCCCGGGTAGGTTCAAGTAACCAGTAAATATTGAAGTTTGATTAAGTGCGCCTTAAAAAGTGCTGATTAAAGGTTTAATTAATCCAAAATGCCCGACAAGCAGAAATCAACCACTCTTTTAAATCGCCCAAACTGGACAAAGATAAAGTTGGACCTTCTGTCCCAGGCGCATTTATCTACAGTCGTATTCTACTGACCGAGCGTTTGAAATTAGAACTGTGGGTCCGTTTGAGGGATTAGTGTTGGGGCTTACGATTTGAGTGAGGTTTGTGCCCTTTCGACCTGAAGGTCACTTTTAACCGAAAGGAGACACCGAGTGACCCTTATAGCAGTCCATTTTTGACGCTCTGCATTTTACGTATATGTTACTCACAATATGCTAAATACAAGACCGAATTTCCGAATGGTAAACACGAATGGTGATTAACGAGACCACTTATACTCCGATTTCTGTATTAAAACTGACTAAGTGACGAGCAATTATGAGTTTAAAACTCAGCTTGGTTAAAAACAACACCGACTGTGGAACCAAATGGTCAACGCGCGAAAATAAGTCTAACCAAAGGAACGCGATGGTTCTGACATCGAAACCAGGGTCTGAAAGCATAATAATGCATTGAATTTGTGCTGTAATAAATCTCTTTCGAGAGAAAACTAAATTGTGGAATAGAGGGGAAAAAGTGTGGGAAACTGCACACTAAAATGAAGATTAGTGTTATGGCTGGGTTAGAGTAAGGGTTAGTAGTTTATGGGTAAAGATTAGTATTTAGGGCCGGGATTGAATTAATTTCAACAGTTTCAGTCAGTTATTTTCTCATTAATCCACTGGGTTCAGGCAATGTCCGTAAAGTGCCTTGCCCAAGGACGCAACCGACTAGCCAGCGACCAGCTTCGCACCTGCGACCTTTCAATGCTAACTATGTGTTGATAATTAAACATCGTGAATTTGCAGACCGGATTTATTCGCTTCAACGACACGGAATATTTAATCGAACCAACCGGGCAAGTGGCAAGAACAGCGGAAGGAGGTCGGAAAATGCAACATCGCATTTATAAGCGGGACGCTGGAGGAAGGGAGGCTAGAACAGCAAGCTGGCAGACACCAAACAGTAGACGTATGACATTCCTGCCTATATATTTCGCACTTTAATACACGGCACGACTGGGCATGTTAGATTTTAACGGTACATATGTTAAACAGAAAGCAGGTCGGTTTTCAACACACAGGGCAAACATTAGTATGTTTTTCGGGAGTACCAATGTAGCCGATATTTGTCAGTAATCGGAATTTATCACGAATATTATCAATATTGCCAAATTCGATACCCGTTGATTAAAATGTAGTGCAATTGCACAACGGTGTTCAAAGTATCTTTGTGTCTCGTCCCACGCTTCTCCTTCGGTTTTTGTAAAATAAGTTTTCGGTTATTGGTTTGCGCGTCCGTCTAACCTAACCGTTTACCTTACTAAATCTGATTAACCCTAGAATCCCGTTAAGTAGATTTATATTTGTCCTTCAAAGACTCCTATTGGCTTTTTGACAACGTCGGTCTTTGCTCAGGGCAAATAAAAAAAGGTTATTTTTTTGCTGAATTCTTTCGTATACATTATGGTTTTAGCTATTTCAGCCCAAATATTTCGCATACTAACTCTATCTCACTCAAAGCGATTACCTGAGCAAAATTTGCACGGTCTGGTGACTAAAACATAACTCGGCAATCCAATTGCGTCATAATTCATGGAGAAAATCAATTAGCTCGGCGCCGCAGTATTTGTTTTAGTTGGCGACGTTGCGTTTCCCGCATTTCAATTATCATCGAATCAAACCATTCAGATCAGCATCGGAGAGCAAATGAGCGTCGGGGAGAGTCCCTAAGCCGCGACCATCGGGATTTTTGCGGGGTGAAAGGTAAGGCGTGTGCGGTGTCTAACTTTAATCGCTTATTCGTAAATTCATGTGGCCGAATGGTTAACGCGACCGATACATATACCGAATTACATACAAAAACGGTCTTAATCATGGGTTCGAAACTCAGCCCGGTAAAAAAAAACTTTGATAACCCAGAAATATTAAAATTAAACTTCGTCGTTGTTCCAGACACAAAGAGACAGTACAAACGAAACCTGCGAGCCAGACAGCGTTGGGAGAGGCGACGAAGCAAGGCGAGTCCCTTCCGTCGTAGTAAACGATCCTTCAGTCTGGAACACTGGGTGGAAATGATGCTGGTTGTGGACAGCAAGATGGTGCACTACCACGGCAAGAATATTGAGACTTACGTACTCACCATCGTTAATATGGTAGGTCCCTACGACTGATTATTTTTCACCTGGTCAAGTTTCAAAACCGTGATGGGTTCCTTACTAGATAGGTTCCTTACCCTGCTTTCTTTTCTTCACCCCTTATATTATTATGTTAAAGACTGGGCTAAGGTTCGAACCCAAGATGGCTTCGGCGCAAATACCGTTTTTCTTATTTTAGTTATGTGAGGTGTCAACACTGCCCGTGGTGTATGGTCGTGTGGCCGAATGGTTAACGCGACCGATACATATACAGGTACAGACTTACATAAAAAAACGTCTTAGTAACTAGCCCATCCTGGGTTTGAAACTAAAGGCCAGTAAAAATAACATTGCGTGGTACAAGAAATTAGGAGCAACTTTAAAATAAGTAGGAAGGGGAAACAAGGAAAACTGCTTACTAAATCTAAGGAAACCAATTTTAACCCTGCTCCAAATACTAATCTCTACCCCAGAACTAACGCTAACTTTAACCCCAGCCCAAACAGTAAACCCCAAAGTCCTAATCTTCATTTTAGTGAGCAGTTTACCTTCTCCTCTCCTTTTAGTTTTACCCCAAATTAGTATCAAGGCAATCTAAACCCCGCATTCACAGGTCTCCGAACTTTTCCATGACGTCAGCATAGGAAACGCGCTACACATTTCGTTGATCCGACTGGTTCTACTGGAAGGAGACGAGGTAAGCGATGTCACCAAGTCTAGAACCCATGACCATTGCCATGTACAATATAAATAATGAACTTCATCCCTATCATACGCCCCGCTTAGCTATAACGTTTCTTATCCCAGATCTTTATATTTCCTGCTTCCCGCCCATTTTCTATTCAGTCCTTTAAACAGGATGGCTGTCTTTGTACCAGGGAATCAGATAAAAGTGGGGGAGGTTATAAAATTGGAGGTCGTCAGATTACCTGGTTCCCACAGTCGGGTTACCGGTGCTTGTGTAATGTGTTGAATACGCCGGATATATTGCAAACTTTTGTGTAATGTGTTGGATACTATACGAATATATATATATATATATAAATGTTCTGTAAACTCTTTATGTAAAATAATTTGTGTTTGACCTGTTTTATTCCTGTTTATTCATTTATAAGTGAGTTTAGGCCTAAAATAATGTTGTGGTTTGAGATATTATGTGTTTTTAAACGACCAAAAAAGTTCTGCTATGAATATGTGGGCAGATCACTTGTAAAGAATGTTTGCCTAAGAAATCACGCAACGGTTTTTGACGAAAACGTAATTCGAACATATTTCACCAATTAATATGGGGTTGTAACATTCCGAATCATTTGATTTTCATTTTCCGATGTTACGGTCTATTTAATCACGCGCTTGTCGCCATTTTCTAAGAAACTTGTAAAAGTGTCCGTGTGGGCGCTCGACAAACATTACAGACAATATAAGGTATTTGCGAAATACCACCAGACATCTCGAAAGGTCGTTTCGGCGATCGCTCTTGCATTGCCGCGTCGAGGCGAAATGTTAAGCCTCGTTATCAATCATTTCTGTCGAATGCACCACGCGCTTATGGAAAATGTTCATCGCAACACTACAAGGAGGAAAAAGGGGAAAGTGCGCACTTAAACTATGGAAACTAATTCTAGCCATAACAATAATCTCAACCCCAGAACTAGCTCTAACTTTAACTCCAGCCCCTACACTTACCTTAATGTAATAATTTATAATATAGCGTGTAGTTTCCCTTACTCCCCCCCTTTGCCCTCCTTGTAGTTTTCCCGTTTATCGATATAATCTTCTTGTGGTTTTGTCTTTTTAATCAACGGAAACCAGTTTAATTACCTTGTAGCATCTGACCTTTTCGTATTATGTAAGGTTTGACGCATTAAACACGTCAGACGTGGTTTCAATTGATATTTAGAGACTCAGCCGACGTAAGTGCGTAAAGGAATATAATGGTAGGGTTATCGTAACGTACTTCTCACCTATATCGTCTACTAATCGCCGCCCTTTCTAAAGGGGGAAACTAAAAGGAGGGGAAGCGGGAAGGAGAAAAGACGGGAAACTGCACATTAAAATAAAGATTAGGGCAATAGAGTTATTTTTAAAATTGGGGTGGTGTTAAGGTTAGTTCTGGGGTTAATATCAGTGTTTGGGGCAGGGTTAGAATTAGTTTCTGTAGTTTAAGTGAGCAGTTTCTATCCTTCCCTGTTTTCCTTATTTTAGTATTGCCCTTCCAAAGCGACCGCGAACGGATATGATCATTTTAACAGTCGGCACCTGTGCCCCTTTCTCTCCCTATGCCAGCTCAATATAAAGACTGGGTGGTCATTATAAATTGGTCCACAACAAGGCATTGCATGATTAACGTGTCTGATACTTAGCTGTTCGCTCGCTCATTTGCGTTCGTGTATTTTGGGGAGTCGGCGCCAAATTGGCAAAGTTAATGTAAACACATCGCGCTAAACAATAGTTTGAGATGTGCGCCATAGTTCCATGTGGTAGTGGTGTGGGATTAAAGTGTGCTTCTTATCACGAAGCTGTTTTAACGGCCTACTGTCCGACCAAATATCGAGTCTTTTGCGTTGTACTTTAATATGCAATGCGGTTTCGACGAGAATAGTTTAAATACTTTTTTTGCCACGTTTTAATCGACTCCGTGGAAGAGACGCATATTATACGTATTATTTGGTATAATGGTAAAATCTACTCATTTTTGGTGTACTGGTGTAATGGTAAAACGTTTATAATGGACTTTAATTTTGGGATGTATCGTGTAATGAACGAGAATACGGGTATAACGGTAAAAAAGAATGCCGAAAGGGCGCATACCATACTCTAGAATTTTCACCAAAGGGTGCTTGGACATCGAATAAAAGCACCATAAAATCGGGGTAAAAGCTATGTTTAAGTGCTCTGTAATGTATAAAAAGCGCAATACATCAATCAATAAATAATAAAATTTTCGATAAAACAACGAAAGTAAATTCTTAGAACCCATTAATCTGCTGGATTCGGATAATGTTCGTTAAGTTCCTTGCCCAAGAACACAACCGACTACCTGGCGACCAGTTTCGTACCTGCAACCCTTCGGCTGAAAGGCGAGGCACTAATCCACCAGACTAATCAGCCGGTCCAATACCAACCTAAAAACGACCGATAAATCGGATTCAACCAGCGGATATTGACTTCCACAGAAAGGCTTAAAGATCACTCAACACGCAGAGAAGACTTTGGACAGTTTCTGCCGGTGGGCGAAGCGGATGAACCCGAAGAACGACAACCATGCAAGTCACCACGACGTGGCGGTGTTGCTTACAAGGTGAAGATTTGTTAAAACGTTTTTGGTTTTGTGCGGTCGTGTGGCCGAATGGTTAATGCGACCGATACATATACCGAATTATATGCAAAAAACGGTCTCAGCAACGAGCCCATTAGGGGTTCGAAACTAAGTACAATAAAAACAAGTTTTTAGCACGTTTTTTCAAACCCATGATGAGCTCGAAAAAAATAAGTGTGACCGAATGGTTAGCGCGACCGATACATATATCGGACTTTTATACAAAAAAAACGGCACTTTTGAATCCATGATGGGATCGTTATAAAGTTCGTTTTTTTATGTAATTCGTTCGTGTAAATGGTCGTAAGGCCAATTAATAAACCAAGATTAATTACTGTATGGCATAAAAAACAACAACTTAATGACGAGCCCATTATGGGTTCGAAACTTAGCCCGGTAAAAAAAACTGACCCAGTGCTTAGCCGAACACGGGTTTTAAACATAAAATTTCATATAATTACACCCCTACCTATCCACCAACGATGGTAAACTACATCTTAATCGCCATTGTGCGAGCGTGTTTGCGACGAGCTACGAGAATTTATTGATTTCTATAAAACGTGTTCGTTGTAAAGAGAAGAGCGATAAATGTTGTGTACATTGCTATTGCAATCTGGGTCGTGTAAGCAATGCTCAGTTTTTTTGCTGGAAATGTACCTTTATCCAACAACATGCTGAACAAAAATTATGTCATCGCCCACTTTTAAATAAGTATCAAAAACTGGGCAACGCCAAAGCTAGGCAAAGCGGGAAGGAAGGAAGGGGAAAAACTGCTCCCTTAAACTATGAAAACTTATTTTAACCCTTCCTTAAACGCTGATCTCAACCCCAGAAGTAACTTCTAACCCCATGTTTAAAACTTACTCTAAAGCCCTAATCTTCATTTTAGTATGTAGTTTCCCTCCTTCCCGCCTTCCCGCTTTCCCTCTTTTTAGTTTTCTCCTTAAAAACTATATTACAGAGGGTATTGTGAACTTATTGGTGTTAACCTTTTTTCTGACCGAAACATAACCGATTCTATACAAAACCGGTCTTATTAAAAACATAAAGAGTTCAAAACTTAGCCCGGGAAAATAAAACCCTTTTTCCCGCAGACGAAACATCTGTAGCCGGTCGTGTAACCCATTGGTTAACGTGACCAATACATAGCCGATTCTATACAAAAACAGTCTTCTTAAGGAGTCTATCAAGAGTTCTAAACCTTGCCCGGGAAAATGAAACCCTTTTCTCCGCAGACGGAATATCTGCAGTCGGTCGAACAAATCGTGCGAAACCCTTGGACTTGCTCACGTCGCCGGGATGTGTCAATCGCACAGAAGCTGCAACGTCAACCAAGACACGGGACTTTCCCTCGCATTCACAGTGGCACACGAGCTCGGACACAAGTGGGTTCCGAACTTGCACGTAGTCTAGTGGTTTAAGTACAGAGATCATGACCTAACAGGCGCTAGTTCGATATCCACCGTTACCCCGTTTTGTGCACGGTTTTTCTTAATGTCAATTAACGGACATTGACGGACCCAGTGATTTTAAACGGTTAGAACACATTTTGAATACCTTACACATTACAATAGCTCTGGTAGCATGGCTGCGGTCACTATATAATCTGGTGTCATTTACTATAATGCTCCCATCGTTCTCCAAGAACGATAAGAAAGTAAATATCACCTCCTTTTGACCGTATTTTTGTTAGGGCTTCATTTATGGTTATCCAGGTTTCCAATTTACGGCGTCTGATATCCTCCCTTTTCACTTGTATTCGGGAGGTCTGTCGCTGGGACGGCCGCCATGTTCAGCATTAGTCACGTTTTCCGCTATGTAAACTTGGTATGGCTGTAAAATGTGTCGGTATAGTGACGTCATAATACATCCGCGCACATCCCAACCACCCAAGGAGAGCAAAGCTGTTTAAAGTTGTATTTCAGGCATAACGGTAATTTTGAGGGTAAATGAGCCCTAAATTTTAACAACTTTCCTCGCCCATCACCCGCAGACCAATTTAAAATGCGACTTGAGACAAAATTTTATAGTGTTTGTGTTACACTTTTAGGCGGGGTTCTCGATAACCTGTAGTCAGCAGCTCTCAGCGTTGTGTATAAAACGCTTGTATTAGTGTAATCAGCATAAAACACAACCTAAAGCATACTACAACAGGTCATATAAAAGCAATTAGGTGGGCAATGTGCTAATGTCTAACGGTTTTTAGCGGGAAAGATAAAGGCGACAAGTAATAATTATTAACAGTTGGTCATGCCATCATAATTTAATCAACGCATTACGCACCGATGCAAACGCACGAAGATAAGACATTGTAAACATTTGCTACATAAATTCTCACAATCTGATTAAAATTTTTTTTTGGTATATTATCATTTGTAAAAAAACATTTTAAATAAAATACAGGGTTTCGTAGTTTATATATAACGCATTAATATTTCCCACTTTATCGGTGTAGTCACGAGTGTCTTTTTAGTATTGATGGGTTAGTTTATCGTGTAGAAGGTACTGTCCGAAGGCCTATTTACCTACCGAAGTTATCCGAAGGTCTAATGATTATCCGAAGTTATCCGAAGGTCTAATGATTATCCGAATTTATCCGAAGGCCTAATTACTTTCCGAAGTTATTCGAAGGCCTAATTATCTACCGAAATTGTTTTAAAGGCCTAATTAATTATATATCAAGCAGGGGCCTCTTTTATTTAAACTTGGTTAAAGTAGTTAAAACTTGGGCTTCAGTCTAATTTTCTTGCAATGTGTATCTTTCAATTTGTTCGCCTCATTTACACTGTATGTATAGTCAACAATACAGCACATAATATGTGCACTCCCAATATTTATTCCTATAGGCCAAATTACTTGGATCAAATCCAGACAGTTACAATTACATCAAGCCATTGACTACCCAATGACCTTCCAAATCAATTAAGGAACACATTTATTCGATTTTCAAAGCATTGGATCATGTAGTCGACCCGCCATTTGCAAGTCTGGCATCGATTTTCGCTACAGCGAAGTCCATGTATAATTCATGATCTCAAGTCTGGGGTATCGGGTTACATACCGCTCGCCATAGCGCGGGTAACTGATTGGAAATTGAGAGACGAGAGGCAAACCACTGCACGGTGATTTGCTTCGCTGTCAGCTTCGCCGGCGTTTTTCAAACTTTATTTGGACGGAGCATTTTCGTTTAAAAAACTCGTTCATCCCCATTTTAAAGCTGAGTAAGATCCCTGCGTTATGTAGAGAAATCTAATTTAAAAAAATCTTCAGAGAATTTTCGTTAAAAAAACCGTAAAAATCTTCACGTTCGACTAATTTTTAACTGGTGCAGTGCTCACAAACATACACGTCTTATTATCAAGGAATAACATATCAACCTTCACATAATTTATTGGGTAATGTCGCCAAGCTGTTAGAGAAATGTATAATATTTTGTTTGTTAGGCTATTTGATTAAAACAGGACATATACAATTTATTATTCCCGTGTTTGGATTAATTTGGAATTGTTTTTAAGTTTCGCGATGCACCACGACGGGCAGTTCAACAGCTGCAAACCTGACGAGACATCCCCGAGAGTGATGACGCCTCATCTCACGTCCAACAACCTCCCGATGCAGTGGAGTACTTGCAGCAGGGAGTATATCACCCGCTTCCTCGAGTGAGTGGTTTGCTTGTCGGATGTTAACAGTTGGCGCTTACTAGGAGGGTTCGGCTGATTTAAAAGGAAAACGAAGACCATTACAAATACCAATTTTTACCAAAAAAACGGTCTAGGTATTGATCATGGGTTCGAAACTTAGGTCGGTAAAAGAATAACGAAAAGAAGATTGTCAAAATACTGTCGTGAATGGTTAACGCGACTGATACATACGCCAATTTTATACAAAAAAAGGTTTTGGTCACGAGTCCATCATGGGTTCAAAACCTATAGCCCGGTAAAAAAAGGAAATTGTCGAAAATACGATTGTGTGGCCGAATGGTTAACGCGACCGATATTTATAGACTTCTGTACAAAAACAAACTCAAGTGACAAGCCCATTAAAGATTCGAAACTTAGCCTAAAAAAAATTGTAAAAAATTCGGTTGTGTGTCCGAATGGTTAAGTGCGAGCGATTCTTGTACAGAATTCCCTTAAAACCATCTTATCGAGGTCACCATTGCGGGTTCGAATATCTTTGTAAAAATATGGTCGTGAATATCTGACTTCGGCTAGTTTCCTGTGGCGGCGTTTCTTCGCTTTGATGTCTGAACGAAATGCTCCAATATTTCTCGCTGATTGTGAATAGGATATGCCTTGCGGTACGCGTTGCTGCTTGTATAACTTGCCCAAAATGCCAGTGTGGTTAGCTACATGAGCGACCATGCAAAATGCCTTTCTCTATTCCAATGTCCGTAACATCACCAAACAACTTACTAAGGGCTTCACTAATCTGCGGGACAGTGGGCGGCACAACATTCTATATCACGAGCGGAGCAAAGTATTTCCGTCACTAATATGAGCGGGACGGATTATAGGGTTATATTATGATTCCACCTACTGTTATAGTCCGTCCCGCTCATGTTAGTGACGAAATACCCCGTCCCGCTCATTGTAGTGACGGAAACACCCCGTCCCGCTCATGTTATTGGCGGAAACACCCCCCTGCTAATTTTAGTGACGGAAATACCTCGTCCCGCACATGTTAGTGACGAAAACACCCCGTCCCGATAATTTTAGTGACGGAAATACCTCTCCGCCCCTCATTCCAGTGTCCCACAGAATAGAGTCTCATGCCACTGTCTAGTAGAATAGTTATGCCCCTTACCCATAACTCCACTGACCTGTGAACCCCTTTCCAGTCGAAACTGGGGCTTCTGTCTGATGGACCCCCCCTCACCGAGTCTCACCCCCTTCCCTTACCCCTCCGAGCTCCCTGGGGTGTTATACGGCGCGGACCACCAATGCAAACTCATGTTTGGACCCAAATCACGTCACTGCAAGGGATTGGATGTGAGTCACGTTGGTATAACCCTAGGTCGTTAAATCCGATTCTCTCTGAGTAATATAGCCGTCTATTTATACACTTGTTTAAAGGTAGAGCTAAAAGGAGGGAAGGAGGAAAAGTGAACACTAAAATGAAGATTAGGACATTAGAGTTAGTTTTAAACATAGGGTTAAAGATATGGTTAGTTCGGGGGTTAAGAGACGTGTTTATGACAGGGTTAAAATTATTTTGCATTGTTTTAGTGACCACTTTCCCTCCTTCCATCTTTCCCTTCTTATAGTGTTGCAATTTTTTAAGCCTTCGAGCATTTTACGCCGCTCGATTTCGAGCTGCAGCACATTCCAAGCTGTTGTTGCGATTTCAAGTGCGTCGTTGACAGCTCGACCACACCGCCCTGTGTAATCCCACCGTTAACATTGTACAGGACATGTGCAACCGCTTGTGGTGCTTGTACCGAGGCAGCTGCCGGTCGAGACTGCATTCCGCGGTCGAAGGAACAAAGTGTGGCCGCGGAAGGGTAAGTTTGCGTCCTTTCTCGTTTAAAAGCAAAAACGCGATATTTTAACTAAAATTAAAACCCAAATACATTAAAAACGATATTAAGTAAAATTGCCGATTTTTTCAAAAGTAATATTGGCTATTTAGGGTATTCGAATTTAAAAGGATAGTTTTAGCGGTCTGCTGGCAGTGTACGGTTTTGGGATCGAAACCAGTCGATAGATGTCGGCTGTGTCCTTCACCTATAACCAAAACAAGGCACTTAGCAGACATCACCTATAACCAGTGGTTTAATGTACTGAACGAAAAAAACGCCTGAATACCATACGACACACTGCAATATTTACGGTAATCGTCGTTTGGCAGTGGCACACGGTAGTCTGGCGATTGACAGTGTGATAACGACTCATTCTATTACGTGTCTATAATCGTGTTTCCAATACTGTCGTGTGGCCGAATGGTTAATACCGACTATACAAAAAAAACGTCCAAGAACGAGATGATCATGAATTCGAACCTTAGCCCGGTAAAAAAAAGTGTTTTCGAGGCTTGTGTTGTGTGCCTTTTGTTTGCGGTCCCTACTATTTTGTACAGCTCTTTTAATCGCTGATTGCAGTACCAGTAACAATCAGCACGTTGCAACAAGTTGGTCCTGTTATCAAAATCCGATGAAAATATATTCCACCCCCGCAGTGGTGCTTCGGCGGGAGGTGTGTTCGCGTTGGTGATCGGCCCTCCGCGGTGGACGGGCAATGGAACGCCTGGAGTAGCTGGAGTCGCTGCTCCCGGTCGTGTGGTGCCGGTATCACGTCTTCTGAGCGGCATTGCGACAAACCGGTCCCGAGACACGGCGGGAGCTATTGCCTGGGCGAGCGGAAGCGATACAGGACCTGCAATAAATGGGTAAACAAATCGATCGCGCTGATAACACTCGAAGTAATGATTCATGGCTGCATACAGGCTGTAATCCACTTTATTTATTCAGCAATATTCGCTACAAAGCATCTAGTAATGGGCAACGCTCAGCTTGCTAGGCATTATGGTTCAGACGATTAAAGCTTCACCTTTCCTGCGAATGATGGATGGTTGCAATAAACCAGTCGTCGGTTTTGTCATTAGGCAATACACGGACGTCGCATGAACCTAGTGGATTATAATAGATTGAACTAAAACAGTGGAAACGTCTTAGTCATATACAACGCACTGCAATGTATTTGATAACTTGCACGAGGTGATCTGAAAATTGCCCGTGGGATAACGGTCTTGCGTTTCTCATTATAAGGATGGAAGTTCAACATTCCATCGTGTACGGTCGTGTGCCCGAATGGTTAACGCGACCGATACATATATCAACAACTTAAAAAAGTTGGCTAAAAAAAAAACTTGACTCGGTAAAAAAATGTAAACAAAAAACAATTTATCGTGTACGGTCGTGTGGACGAATGGTTAACGCGACCGATACATATTCCTACTTATACAAAAACCGTTTAAGTGATGAGCCCATCCTAGGTTCGAAACTTAGCCCGTAATAGAACTTTGACGAACGTGTATTTGTAGCATTTTCTACTTTCCCCCAGGCGTGTGGCAAAACCAACAGCACCGCGTCTTTCAGAGAGCAGCAATGCGCTGCGTTCAACGACGTCCCGTACAAGAACAAGACCTACTCGTGGCTACCAGTCAATAGCGCAGGTATGTTTGTTAGTCAGAGTTCTTAAAAGCCTGTAGTCAGCATCTTTCCAATTTATGTATAAAGTGCATGTATTCATCATGTAAGCAGTATAAAATCACAACTAACTTTAAAACACAATGCAACGGTATATTAAATCAAATGAGCGGTAAAGTCTAACGGTTTTTGGTGGGTAAGATAACTATAAATGCGACAGGTAATTATTATTAAAAAGTTGATTACTAGGGCATAATCAAGCAATTAGCGCACGCACCAATATCACGTACAAAGATAAAACATGTTACATGTTGACGTATACTCCTGCGTCATTTAAGTACCCAAAGATCTGTCTGGCCGAACGGTTAACGCGACAGATACATATATACCGACCGATACAAAAACGGCTCAAGTGTAGATCCCATCATGGGTTCGAAACTTGGCACCATAAAAAAAGTAACTACAAATTTGTCCACGGGTTTTGTCCTTGAAAAAGTAGTTACCGGAAAGTTTCTTGATCCAGTGGTTTTAAATGATACGTTTAAATTTTAAGCTGTTTTAAATACTGAACACACTGCAATAGCTTAACTGCGGTATTTTGAAGATCAGGATAGGCTATTCATTTTTATCCCGTGAATGGGAAAACCAAGGGGGTTATCACACGTGCAATCGTCAGATCACTTCGCGCCCACCGTCGAGTTACCGGAGCTATTGCAGTGTGTTGTGTAAGATTCACACGCTCCTTTATTTTGGTAGAACCCATCATTCCACTGGGTCCAGGGAATGTCCATTAAGTGCCTTGCCCAAGGACACAGCCGACTAGCTAGCGACCAGTTTCATACTTGCAACTCTTCAACTGAAAGGCGACGCAAATCCACCAAGCTAATAGGTCGGAAGATTGATCGATTAACGACTGTTGCGCTCCATCAACTAGGCTGACAGAAATGCATTTCCATCGTAAAATCTAAAACTTGATTTTCTTCATTCCAGTTTACCCGTGCGAGCTACATTGCTACACCAGGGCGGGGAAAACCCCATTTGCGGACCGTCTACGCGATAAGGTCGTCGACGGAACGAAATGTTACAACCGCGGTCGGGATATATGCGTGGATGGAATTTGCAAAGTAAATGTTTGCGCTAGCATATAGTGTGATGCATTGTACATGTACTGAGTGCACTTTCCGCCTGTTAAATCAAATACCATTTGGCCCTTCTTTCATATTCGCTGCTGTAATCTACCGAAATTAACACAAGTACGTGTTAATACTTCTCCTTGAAAGAGGGTTTGCTGTTTATTTTTACCCACCCAAGTTTCGAACGCGTGATGTGCTTGTCAGTGGGTCAATGTTATGATGGTCATATAAGTATATGTCGCGTTAACCATTCGGTCACATAATTTGGTATAAAAACTCTCAAAAACTAGTTGTGTTGTCAGTTGCACGCGATGTTGTAAGATCACTGCTTTTCGTGGCCACTGCCCACTGCAACGTGCGAAAGAAAACAAGAGAATTAGCGTAACAGTGTATTGTATGATTCTCTCGTTTATCCCGCTGGGAGGGATATCAAAGCAGACCACGGCGCATAAAAATTGTCTGAATACACTCCACAGTGTTGACGGAGATAATACAGTTTGTTTAACTAGTGTTTGCTCTGTCTTCGACTTGATTAAGCCAATTGGAATCAGTTCGGTTGAAGCAATGAGGGCACATATATGCAGACCAAAGGATTTTATACCCTTCAATGGAAAATGCAAGTGGCGTTAACCACTGTGTAAGGCCATCGTCAGATCACCTCGCGCCCGCCGTCTGGTTACCGTTGCTATTACAGTGTTGTTTATAATTCCTTCAATTTGGTAGAACCCATTAATCTGCTGGGTTCATGCAATGTCCGTTAAGTGCCTTGCCCAAATACACAACAGACTTGCTAGCGACCATTTTCGAGCTTGCAAACATTTGGCTAAAAGGCGACGCACTAATACACCAGCTATGGTGGCGTACATAAAGTGGAAAGTCAGGTGCGGTTCTGTGACCAAATGGTTAACGCGGCCTATAAAAAAAACGGTGTAAGGGACGAGTTTTTTATTGGTTCAAACCTTAGCCGGTAAAAACAAAAAGAAGCTTAAAGCCGGATGGTTTCACGGACTGATGGATTTGTACCACAGAGCCTCGGGTGCGACTTGATGATCGATTCTCCAGCGCAAGAAGACCGATGTGGGGTTTGTCGTGGGGACGGCTCGACATGCGAACCTGTGGATAATATCTTCGACATGAAGCGTGGCGAACGTAAGTGTATAGCTGCTTAAACCTAACAATATAATGTGTAGTTTCACCAGAGCCGCTTGTATGTCCAATAGATTAGTCTAAAGGGTTAGTGCGTCGCCTTTCAGCTGGAGGGTTGTAGGTACGAAACTGGTCGCTAGCTAGTCGGCTGTGTCCTTGGGAAAGGCACTTAACGGATATTGCCTGAACCCAGCGGATTAATAGGTTCTACTGAATTAAAGAAACGTGTGATTCATATACAACATACTGCAATAGCTCCGGTAACCCGACAGTGGGCGCTTTGTTAACCCCCTCGGTTTTCCCATACACGGACATAAACATAAATTTATCCTAAACGATTAATAGTCAATGTGCCGATTACTTTTGTTATGGCACGTCGCAAGATCGTACGCGCACACAAAAACCTATGTAAGCATGTGCAAACTTAAACAAAATCAACAGTCTTAAAATTCGTAAAGCATGCAAATCAAATTTTCATACCGTAAATTGGTATTGGGCGTGTTGTTTAATTCTAAGCATTATTAAATAATTTTGTATATTTAGATTGTTTTCTTAAAAAAAACATTTTTGACAAGTTTTTTTTAAGAATCGGTCGAAAATCATTTTTTTGTAAATCCCATATGCGTGCAACGAAACTATAGATCACGTGATGAAGATTAGCCATGACATATACAAAATCTTTACGGATTAGTCAACGTTTAAAATATCAATCAAACTCTCAGACACAAGACTGTGCTTTCCAACTTATGAATAATAGATGGGTTAAGATCGATCGAAAATCAATGCCAGACTTGCAAATGGCGGTTTGGTCGTCTGCATGATCCAAGGCTTTGAATAAATCGATTAAATGTGTTCCTTAATTAATTTGCGAGGCTAATGTGATCGCAGCCAAGTTAAATGTCATTTGATGCTATTTTAAGTGTCTTGATTTGATCCCAGTAATTAGACATGCATTGATGAGGAAAACGTATTGATGTCGCCAAACCTGATTAGATAGGATATTTCTTTTTATTCCGGGGTGAAAAAAACGAAAACCACGGATTTCCACTGTATTTAAAACAATTTCTACAGTTTTTGCTCGATACTACTGTGTTACTGCAACTTCCAATGCAAAGTCCTTATGAAATAACTTATTGTCTAGTACTGTCGTATGGCCGAATGGTTAACGCGACTGATACAGAGTTTTAAACAAAAAAACGTCTTGGCGACGAAACCTGAATGGGTTCAAAACTGAGCTAAGTTAAAAAAAACTTCTCGTAACTGGTTTCAATTCCACTACCTTTCATATGCCGGTCCGACACGCTACGCATGAGCTAACCATCTGATTGATCGACAGAATACGTGGAAGCCGGGATCCTTCCGAAAGGAGCACGGAACATCGAGGTTTCAGAGGTGTTGCCGTCGAATAACTTTCTCGCATTGAAAAGTGTCGTAGACGATAATGAGTATTATTTGAACGGCGGATATATGATCCAAGTAAGAAATCCCCTTTCCCAATTTGTGTGTGTTATGACTGGTTGGGTTACGTTTTAATATGAAAACAAAAGTTGGTAAAACTTTATGATTCATGTACGAATATTTTTCCGAATTACAATGTAGGTTTATGGCTGGTTAAGTTACTTTTTAATGTGAAACAAAAGTTTGTAATTGCTTTAACAAGTACTTGGTATTCTTACGATAATCGCACACTTCCAACATTTAATAACTGATCCTCTGTTTTGGGGGGTTACTCTCTGTGTTTTTTTTTTTGGGGGGGGGGAGGGGGGGGTTGTCTGTTTTTTTAGGGCCAACGTCGAACCCATAATGGGATCGACCCTAGGACCGATTATCTATAGAATTTGCATATGTATCGGCCGTGTTAACCTTTCGGCCAACTGACTTTCTATTAACCACGCGATAAACTTGCAATGTCCCCAATAAAACATGTAGTGTTCTAACGCGAGGTGTAATTGGAGCCCAGTTAAATGTTAAAGCTAGCGAATTTTTTTTCTACGGTATTCCATTTAAAAATGAAACTCGCCTATGGTGGGTTCGAACCTAAGCCCTATTAAAATCGTAATACATATCTATCTCTATTGGTGTATACTGGAACATAATGCTTTTGTTATAATTTTTACCCTTTTGCAGTGGAACTCGGATTTTGAGCTGGCGGGCAGCACATTCTCGTACGAACGAGTCAATTCTACTCAGGACAACATCACAGCTCAAGGTCCCATCACACACGACATTATGATCATGGTAATACAACAGCCTGACCAATACTAGTATAAATACCAAAGTTAAATGGGGGTATATTCCCTTTAATATAGGGTAGAAGTATAAACAGAGGCATATGATGACATGTGATATAACACAGTGCTTCGCGGTATTTTTTCGCTCAAGGCACATTTAGAAACTTACTAAATTTGACGGCACATTGCTGTCAAATATATACAATGGGAGGTCTTCTGAAAAACTATAGACATTTAATATATATTAGCGAAGTGTCTAAGAGCCGTAATAATTAAATTTGGAAAAACTAAAATCCTTTTTATTTGGTAAAAACTGTGTTTAAAAAATATTATTATTTTCCCGCGGCACACGTAACTATCACTGTCTTGCGTAGTGCGGCGCGGCAAAGTAGTGCGTCGCGGCACACTGGTCGCGGAGCACAAATATAGCATACCAGTATAAACATAGGTATATACACTATGATGTATATTGCAAGTATAAATGGAGGAATGTATAGTGTGATATAGCACACAAGTGTAAATAGAGGTATATACAATGTAATATAGGTTCAATACTGGAGAAGGTTATGCTCTCTGGGCTCGTGTAATGCAGTACACTTTGCACTTTGGTGGTAGATTGATTGATTAGACGTTGACTTTAATTTTACTCAGCATTTGAAAATCAATCAATCAATCAAACAAATTTATTTGTTAAACGCACAGAAATAAAACAATAAACAATACAAAAATAAAGTATCTCCCAATCAATTAATCAAGAATATCTATTTGTTAAACGCACAGAAATAAAACAATAAACAATACAAAAATAAATTATCTCGAATATGGCGACATCGTTTTTAAATAAGTCACTGTCGCCAATTGAAACGACAAATCATGGAAAGTAGGCGACTTCGATGGGGCAGCACTAAAAGGAGGAAAAGCGGGAAGAAGGGACGGAGGAAAACTTCACATTAAAACTATGGAAACTAATTTAACCCTGCCCTAAACCCTAATCTCAACCCCAGAACTAACCCTATCTCTAACCCCATGTTTAAACTAAGTCTTATGACCCAATCTTCTTTTTAGTGTGGAGTTTTTCGCCTTCCCTCCTTTCCGCCTTTTAGTTTCCCTCCTTGGATGCGAACGATCATTCTTTGTCTGTTTAAATGATTATAGCGTTAGTGTTAGCCAAAACGGAAAGGTCGTGGGATATAAACCAGTCGATGGCTCGTCGGCCATTATAAAATAATAAGCGCACATCACCTAAATCCAGTGGATTAATAAATGAGCCGAATTTTAACGGTAGAAATGTCTGGGTCATATACAACAAAATGCAATAGTTACAAAAACCCGTCGGTGGGCGAGAGGTAATCTAACGATTGTCCATGTGTTAACGCCCCTGTGCTATTTCATCCACGGAAATATAGCATAAATATCGGTGGGCGAGAGGTAATCAAACGATTGTCCATGTGTTAACCCCCCCTGCGCTATTTTATACACGGAAATATAGCATAAATATCGGTGGGCGAGAGGTAATCAAACGATTGTCCATGTGTTAACCCCCCCTGCGCTATTTTATACACGGAAATATAGCATAAAAATCGGTGGGCGAGAGGTAATCAAACGATTGTCCATGTGTTAACCCCCCCTGCGCTATTTCATCCACGAAAATATAGCATAAATATCGGTGGGCGAGAGGTAATCTAACGATTGTCCATGTGTTAACGCCCCTGTGCTATTTCATCCACGGAAATATAGCATTCACACTTTTTACTAATTATTTCTTGTCCCAGATCTTGTTCGTTGAAGATAACCCTGGGATCCACATCTCTTACATGATGCCTTTCAACGTCACCGCGGTATTTGAAGAGGGGAAGCCCCAGTTCGAATGGATGATGCAACAATGGAGCTCTTGTTCGCGAACCTGCGGGAGAGGTTTGACGCTCAATTAAACGATTTAAAATAGAATCGCTGGGAAAGACGGCGACGTGCGGTGCGTGGAGGATTTAAACCAGGCAGGGACTACATACGGCCCGCAGTGAAGGGATTTTAAAAGTGTATTTAACCATACCCTGTACTTAAGATATTGAATAATATTTATGTAATAACCCGGCCCACCAAGAACATCATTTTCCCACATCTGGCCCGCCGACTAGAGAAGTTGCCCACCCCTTTATTTAAACAGTCGGAAAAAAACAATCTTAGTTAACACTACGATTGTGTGGACGAATGGTGACACGACAGTACACATTGTGAAGTGTGTGTTTTTAAAAAAATGCCAACAAATGATTTTTATATATATTTGAAACACCTAAAGGCTTTGCGAAATGTGAAAGTACGAAAACGGTCGTGTGGCCGAATGGTTAACGCGACCGATACTCTTACCAAATCTATATAAATACGGCATAATACCCATCATTGGTCCGAAACTTGTACACAAACACCGTCTTAGGGACGAGCAAAGCACGAGATCAAACCCTAGCCCGATAAAAAAACACCATAACAAGTTCGATCGCGTAGCCTAAAGGTTAACGCGACCGATACTTACATCAATTACTTACAAAAACTGTCTTAGGGACAAGCCCATCATGGGTTGGAACCCTAGCGCGTTAAAAAGCATAAAGAATACGTTAACAGGAATCCAAATGTCGGTGGCAATTTGCGTGGAACGCAAAGCTGGATTCGTGGAAGAGGATTTCTGCGACGAAAGTAGTCGACCCGATGATAATAGGAGGTTCTGTGATATGGGGAGCTGTCCGCCTGAGTAAGTAGCTGTGCAATGGGTGGAAGCTGTATATACAGCCGAGGTTATGGGCGGGGTATTTATCCGTTATTAGACCAGGTGTCCGCAGTCCAGTGTATTAAAAAAAGCCAGCCGAAGTAAATAGATATGCAACGGGTGGAAGATGTATTTACAGCCGAGGTAGGGTGGGGTAAGGCGGGGGGGGGGGGGTGGAAGATGGGGTATTTATTCGTTATTATACCACATGTTCGCCGTCAAGTATACTGGAGTTAAAGTTAGCCTGTGTAAGTAAGTATGCGACGGGTGGGGAAACTGTTTAAACCCCGAGGTTGAGAAAGGGGGTGGGTAGTTTTAACATTGTTAACGAGAACTTATTTTCGTTATTACTATGTCTTTGCAGTCAAGTATACCTGAGCTTGCGCCAGTCAGATTAAGTGACTACTGAACGCACAGCCCCCCTAGGGCGCTTAAAAATACCCCGATGTGGAAGTGGGTGTGGCGGGGGCGGGTGAGTCTTATACTTGGTTAACGAGAAGTAATTATACCACATGCCCTCAGTCAAGTATACTAGAGCTAAAGCCTGTCGGATTAAGCATCTATGCAAGGGGTTGGGCAGCTGTATATAGCTTAAGGTTCGGTGTGGGTAAGGTTGGAAAGAAACGAGTAGTTTTAAACCTGATTAGCTAGAACTAATTTCACTTCAGCATGCCGTAGGTTCGCAGGTTTACTAGAGCTTTTATACGTATATTGTAATTTTATCGCTGAGTGATTGAATAGCCGAGTAAAAATGTATGGAGAATACGTAGGTTCGTTTGATAAATGGTAACACGAATTATCTGCCAATTTAATTTATTAAGTGGTATCAAGGCAGTACACGATATACGAATTAGAAACGACTCCATCAGTGTATAGATCGGTCGCGCTAACTATTTGTTTGAACGACTTTATAAACCCGTTTTTCCTCAGATGGCTTACTGGCCCATGGCAACCGTGCCCGATATCGTGTGGTGGGCGCCAACAGGGAATCCAGAGTCGCAACGTGCTGTGTGTGCAGAGTATAAGTGATGATGAGCAAGTCGTCCTCAATCGGAGTCAGTGCGCTGAGCCGGAGCCGAAATCTCGAAGGACTTGTCCTCCAAGCAGCCTACATCCTTGTCCGGCCTGGAGAGCCGGGCCTTGGAGAAATGTAATGTTTATCACGTTAAGCATTTATAGGATAGGATAAAATAGGATTGTAATTGTTTTTTTGTATACAATGTCGGGTGTTTAATCGCTGTTCCTGGATCGAAGCCAGTCTACATCTAGTCGGTTGTGCCTCTCTCCGCAGGCGCTTAACGCACTTTACTTGAACCATGTGTTTTATAAGATAGGATATTTATGCAAGGGGTGTTACCACCCACAATAATGTTACCGAGGCTATTGCAGTGTGTTGTATGATTGAGAAGTTTAGTTACAACCATTTAAAATACTGGATTTGGGCGATATTAAGTGACTTGTCCAATGAAACAAACGTCTGCGGGCGGTTTCGATGTACTAACCTTTCGGCTACTTTTGAGGCTCTTGCCGATTAATCTATCTAGCAGGAAAAAATGGTGGTTATTGTTTACCGAGCTAGGTTTCGATTCCCAATAGTCTGGTCACCAAGTTTTAGTATAGAATTAATATATGTATCGGCCGCGTTAACCATTCGACCACACGACTGTACTTGAGGTATTTTTCATTTTCAATCCACCAGAATCAAACCATCCGGCTGATGACGGAAACGTTTAACACATTGGTATACAATGTCGTGCGGTCAACCGCAGGGTGCAAGACCGAAACCTTTCGGCAGTTAGTCGATTGTGCCTTTTGTGCAATGGACGTAACGGACGTTCCTTGAACCCAGTGTTTTATGGAATGAACTTAAACTTTAGCAATGTCTCCAAACACAAAGAAATGTAACCGGCAATATAGTATTTCGTCCTAACGTATCAATATGAGAAGTTTTAGTTTCCGTATTGGCCTATCTCCCAACTTTATCTAATTTTAGGGAAATTGTATTAAAATTCATTACTGTAATTCAGAATTTAATTAACATTTACACTTCAACCGTATTGCAGTGCTCTAGACCGTGTAACGGGGGCCGTAGGAGCAGATCTGTGTTATGCGTGACGTACATCCGAAATGACGTCATCAAAGCGCCAAATGACGTCACTCCAATCGAGGAAGACCTGATCCAAGTAGAGGACATAGACGGTGGGCATTTCGACGTCATATCCGTCGCCCGACAGCGAGCAGCGATCACAATGAACAAAGTGAGCATCAAAAAGCGACCGAAGCAGAAGAACTTTTTCGAAAACTTTGACTTCGACATCAACGACGACGACTTGTGCCACGCCGACGACCGGCCGGCAGCGACGGAAAAATGCAACTTGTTTGCTTGCCCGGTGCCCACAAGGTAATTGCGAGTTAAAAGTGTTAGCACAGGGACGCGGTAATGGATTTTACGAGCTCGTTGTTTCCGCAGTCCCCTTGATCTATCCCCGGCGGGTTTACTCAGTCCCAACAAGTCGTTCTCCGACCCTTTGATGCTGGTTCGCACCAGCCTGCGCCGGAACCTTGATGTCGAGAGCGACGGTTTTGACGTCTCAGACGACCGCCGCCACCGGCAGCCAATTCCCACCCGACTGTCAACAATCCCGACAAATTCGACCGCAGACGAGCTGGACGTACACTCCGGATCCGGGGATTCCCCGGGCAGCGTAGGAGCTACAGCCACGACGCCGCTCACGAGCGAATCGAACGCGACGTTTTCCGCAAGCGGCAGCGGAAATTCGGACGACGCAAGCAGCGGCGTTCACCACACAACCGACACCTTAACCTCTATAAGTGCCACCACGGTTCACATCTTGACCTCGCCTGAACCCACCGCGCCCAGCATCAAAGCGAGATGGTTGACCGGCGTTTGGGGACAGGTTGGACGGTGTAACTAACCTGAAAATATCAGTTTTAACCAACTTGCACAACGTTTACAGTGTTCCACAAGCTGTGGGGTGGGGGCGCAGATACGAAGTGTGGAATGCAGTGGTGCGGTGGGCGACTGTGACAACCTCCCGGTACCAAGACCAGCTCAGAGATGTAACGTTCGGCCCTGTGCTATGTGGGTGCAGGGGGAGTGGTCGAAGGTGAGTTTCGCGCTTGTAATGAGCTGGTCATTAGATCCGTTTAAAAATGGATTACGTTTTTTGTTTTATTTTAATCTTGAAATTAATCGGTCGCCCTGTAGCCGCTTACCTACAAAAACGATATCAAACGATCTTGTATCTATTCATTTGGTGAATTCCTGCGGTTTCAAGCTGAATTATCATTCTCATCGATATGGCCGCACATAGAGATCAATTTGAGTGATATAAGGAATTAAAAAGCAGCCCTTTGATATACGCGCATGTGGGCGAACGGTTAACGCGACCGGTATATACAACACATTTATACAAAAAAAAACAGTTTTGTTGACGAGGCCATTGTGGATTGGAAACCTAACCCGGTAAAAATATAAAAAGGCGTATTAAACCTTATTTACTATTGTTATAACTTGTACCCAGTGCTCTCGATCTTGTGGGGTCGGCATGAAGCATCGCAAACTGCAGTGTCGGGATTCAGCTACAGGAGAGATGATGCGACCTTATCATTGCAACTCAGTTCCCCGTCTCCCGCTGGTGAACAGAACCTGCGACCTCCAGCGGTGCCTTCCTTGGAAGACTTCGCGCTGGACAACTGTGAGTAAAACTCAAAGAAGGAGATGAGATAAACCGCACACTTAATGAAGATAACGGGGTTAGGGTTACGGGCTGCTAATTGGATACTTTTCAACCGTTTGTTTAGGGCTGGAATTGAGTTCAGTGTTTAAGAAAGGGTTAGAATTAGTTTCCATAGTTTTAGTTTGCAGTTTCCCTCGTTCCCCCTTTCCCTCCTTATCCTGTTGCCTGATTTTCGTTTTCGGATTGTCTAAGACCTAATTCCCCCAGTGCAACGTGACGTGCGGGCCGGGATACCAGCGCAGACGCACCGCGTGCTCCAGGTCGGGGATGTGCGATTCTCGGCAGAAACCGGTCGCAATCAAGCCGTGCTTGCTGAAAGTGTGCGTGGAATGGCGGACACTGCCGTGGGAGCGGGTATAACGCCACTGGATAGTTGCTTGCCTTGTGTACGCCATCGCAATCCTTGCGCTTTAGCTCTCTTGTTGAATGGCGGCCGAGAATGTCGATCAAACTGCCCGGAGATAATTTTCATGCAATTCACAACAAAGTGGACTCTAAACCCACGTCACAATCAAATGCACTAAACGGTTCGATGATTTCACAGTAACAATCACCTGCATGACGTAATTTATGCGACGTGTGCCCTGTTCTCAATGCAGCATGCAGATTCACCGTATTTTCTCGCTTGATTTTCTAAATAAATAGAACTAATTTCTGAATCACGACACATTTCACCGTTGCCCAAATGTGGCTTATGAATTGTTGCATGATATTAGTTTGCACAGAAAACCTAGATTGGCAAACATTTTAATGCAAATTTGTGAATGGTAAAAGCTGTACTTGTTGGTCTATAACCATGGGTGCACCTGAACCTTAGGTTTATGTAAAATTTCCCAAATTGCAATGGTAAGTGGGGTTGGTATGTTGGAAATAGCATACGTTATGGACAAGTGGTAACTTGTAACACAGTCCGGGAACCGACTGTTGCATAACGGCGGGTAAACTTTATCCCACCAGCCACAGAGACCTGTATTCACTTCCTTTATTTACTTTATAGCGGGTTAAGTACGAACCCATTATGGTTTCGTCACTCAGACCGTTTTTAAAGTAGAAATTAATACATAACTTCTCCGCTTTAACCATTCTACCCACCACCGTTCCCTTTTAATGTCCTTTACAGTGTTCCGTAAATTGCGGCAACGGATTACGGCACCGACGGACGGAATGCGTGGAAAAGAGAACGAGCGTTCCCAGCAATTCCTGTAATGTGAAACTGAAACCAAGGACCCATAAAAAGTGCTATAAGGGTCCTTGTCGTGTCACCGATTTCGGTTAGTACGATTGTGTTTTACCAGTAAAAATTTACCAGTATAAACATAAGTATATATGATTTGTATTGATGTAGTTCATGCAACTAGTGAGAAGTACTCGTACATGCAACTAGTTTAGCCTTTGTTGTTTTAACCGATTTTTTTAGTTTACGCTTTAGTGGCTTTTTTCGTCGCTCGGTATATGGTATAAGAAAAGTCGTCGTAGCCTGGCTTGATTTAACGGTTAGATGAAATCCAATGGTCCTTACAGGCTGCTTTAAAAGATCTGACAATTACACTGTACCCAATGCAGGCATAGAGTACCGTAAAATAACTGACCACTTGTTGTTTTAAACATGATGATAAAACTGGAAAAATTATCCTACCATACAAGTGGTAATATAATTAGAATTACCTCACACTGTACATCAGGGGTAGGCATTGGGCAACTTCTCTAGTCGGCGGGTCAGATGTGGGAAAATAAGGTCCTAGATGGGCCGGATTATTACATGAATAGTATTCAATACCTTAATTACAGGGAATATCTCCCTTGACCAAAGGCCCGCGGGGCGCGGGCCGTATGTTGCCCATGCCTGCTGTACAGAATTCAGACCACCCTCTTCACCCCACACCTAAATAACCTATTTTCATCAGACTTTAGTTCATGCTCCGGTGATCGACTGAAGCCGCAGTTCTGTACAGTTTTAAAGCAATGGGGGAAATGTGTGCAACCCTCGCTGGCTATCCAGTGCTGCTCGACCTGCCATACTTTCACCAGCGTTCGTACCAAGGGAAGGCAGTCGGCTGAGTGAAAAAACTTCAAACTGTGACGCAACACTCAGCATAGAAAATAACAGAATACCGATGAAGTTGGCAATACCAGCATTCGTATGACGAATACCGTTCCGATTCCTTCCAAATTTGTTCAAAATAGGGACAACTGCAGTAATCTAATCACTGTGCTTTTATGTTAATAGGCAAGCAACATGCACACCGGGCGCTGTGTTGCAATCGCAGCTTCACTTATGGCTCGAATTTTGCCAACAAACGGCCCAGTGACTCACATAGGTTGAATTACACCGAGAAACGTTTTCTCTAGACAGTTGCTCTTACCACAAATTGTGTTCCATTGATTGTTGTACTGTATTCTACCGATTATCAGCATATATAGGAACAGCATCGCTTTTTCGTACGCTCTGCTATAATGCTGGCTTTTAACTGCTACGTAAATTAAACGAATTTGTCTTCATTTATGGTTAAAGAGGCGAAGGTTTCCTTTATTTTTAAGTTAAGGCCGAAGTAATAAATCGTTCATTTTAGCCAACTAACAGCAATTTTGCATAGATGCCTTATGCCATATTGAAAAATCGAGGGGTAAAAGACCAAATGAATCCAAAATTGCACATTATTTTTCCATGCTAACTTGTAATCAGACAGAAATTTGACGATTACCATTGTCACAGCGTCATTGGTTTTCTCACTCACAAGGATAAATCATTTATCCCAAATTAACTAGCATTGAACTAACTTTGACATTAGATTTTCTAGAAAAGGATAGAATATTCATATTCATCCCGTGAATGGGAAAACCAAGGGGGTTATCACACGGGCAATCGTCAAATCACCTCGTGCCCATCGTCGGGTTACCGGAGCTATTGCAGTGTGTTGTATACGATAGACACGTTCCTTCAATTTGTTAGAACCCATTGATCCGCTGGGTTCAGGCAATGTCCGTAAAGTGCCTTGCCCAAGGACACAACCGACTAGCTAGCGACCAGTTTCGCACCTTTAACCTTTCGATTGAAAGTCGACGCAATTAATCGCTAGGCCAACCGGCCGGACGAAATTACCAGAAACTACACTTTATCTCCGTATTAAGGTAAACGAAGGTCTATTACACGAAATTACCAGATTATGTCATGCCCACAGTCGAGATTTAACATTACTTGATGAATCTATTAGTATAAGCAAGGTAGGGAATTAATACGGCACCAGGTTTTACACAAGAAACCGTCATAAGCTCGTCATCAAGTCTGTTATACGTCGGGGTTGTTCTCAAGACCGTGTTTGGTGTATAATTGGGTCGATGAATTGGCCGCGCTAACCATTCGACCACACGATCGTTTCAACACAGTTTCCAATTTTTTTACCGTCTCGAGTTCGATCCCATGATGGGCTCCTCACTAAGTCGGTTTTTTATGTATGTATTGGTATGAATCGGTCGCTTTAACCATTTGGCCACACGACGGTTCACCCAGTTTTCTATTTTTTAGGAGACTTTTTTTAACCGCCAAGTTTCGAACCCATGATGAGATCGTTACTTGGACCGTTTTTATGTATGTATTTGGTATATGAATCGGTCGCGTTAGCCATTTGGTCACACGACCGTTCACCCAGTTTCCTATTCGCCGCACATATGACTCGCTTAACCCTTGAGTGCCACCGTGTGACACAGCAAATTCTGAAAAGCCAAGTCCACAAAGCATTGCTTCGCAAATATAATCTATATTTTATATAAGGATGTCAACGTAAAATAAAGAAACGTGCGACACGAACAACAGTCGATTGCAATCCTCGATAACTTCCACGCAATGCGTGCAATAAAGCAATAATCTGCATAAAACCCCCCGGGGGAAACACCTAGAAACGATCGGTGAAGGAAAGGTGTAGGATCAGGTCAATGTTAAAATTGAGTGACACAAATTATGACTTCGAGAAATAAGCTTTAAAAACCCAAGGAATGATGACGGACCCAAGACCGATCGCGAAAGCGAGCGCGACGGTTCCGGCGTGTGTTCTGTCCAGCGTCGATCCGCCGCTCTTCGTGCGGACTCTGCTCACGGCCTCTTTGTGCTTACGCGCCACCGCCCACTGTTCGTGCAAGGTTTGCATGTGGAGTCGCGCCCGTTCCGAGATGTTCAGGGTCGGGTCGACCGGTTGAAGGGAATGAAGGGACATAAGAGCGAGCCCGCATACGCCCATGTAGCTGTGTAATGCATCTGTGGGGAGCGGCATTAATTAGCAATATTTAGCGCGTGCAACATTACTTTATCAAGTCGGTTGTGTTTAATATAAAACAGGAGTGGGGAAATTCTCTAGTCGGCGGGCCAAATGTGAGAAAATAAAGTTCTTGATGGGCCAGATTATTACATGAATAGTAATTAATATCTTAATTACAGGGTATGGTGAAATACAGTCTGCGGACCGGTCCAAATTCCTTCATAGGCCGGTCCAGGCCTGCGGGCCGTATGTTGTGCATGCCTGATATAAAACATTATTTACTCTAAGCTTACGATAACTAAAGCGCAAGAAATTGCCTGGACAGTTAGCTTTGGTGTTCCGAACGTTCAGTTGAAACCAGCAGCTTACTTGTCTGCAGTGTTTTTTGTTAAGACATTACAGACAAGGTTCGATCCCAGCGAATTATTGGTTAAACTAAATCCGGTCAATTTAATGATATACAACACACTGCATTAGCTCCGATAACGTTGTAGTGAGCACAATGTAATCGATGATTAAAAACTCTTTGAGTTTTTTCAACCATGAGAAAAAAACAGCAAAATCTTATTTTATTACATAAAAAATGGGGTCATATTTACGGATATACCAGCAGCGAAGATATTACCTGGATTGATTTGAGGCCATTTGGCAAAGCCACCAACTATAATATCTTGAGTTGATAACACAAAGTTTTCATTTTCTTTGAAATCCACCAAATCGAATATGCCAAGGATCTAAAAAAACATTACACGGGTCAGAATACAATTTCACACTTATATTGGCTTTGTTGGTTTTATCAAAATTAAACTGTGGTGGTCTATCCCCCAGGAATAAACATGGGCAAGAAAGGTCGACGCACCTTTAGACTTGCTCCAACCCAGAAGGAGTAACATGTGTCATCATCCTTATGGGGTCTTCCGTTAAATCCATTTCGTTGTCGACTGATGCACCAGTATTCCAACCTGTATCGTGTGGAACAATTAGTTGATATGATTCGATATTCATGGTTATTTCCGTGAATGGGAAAACCAGGGAGGTTAACACATGAATAAGTCTGATAATCTTGTGGCCATCGTCAGGTTACCGGAGCTATTGCAGTGTGAATGATTTAGATTTTAGACTTTTCTTCAATTAAGTAGAACCCATTAATTCGAGTGGGTTCAAGTAATGTCCGTTAAGTGCCATGCCCCAGGACACAATCGACTAGCTAGCGATTAGTTTGTAACCCTACGGTTAAAAGGCGATGCACTAATACACCAGACTAATCAGGCAGACAGTTTAAACTTGTTTTTTGCTCAGGGGTGCAAACGTACCCAGAATAGGAAAAGATGATTAATTTTGGTTATAATTGTGTTCACAAACTTTTTACAAACCAGTTTAAATAATTGTGGTTAATGTATTTTAAATTAATTATAGTTAAGCAGAATGAAGTTCATATTTGGAGGTGCAATTTAGAAGCAAAGGTGGAAGTTACCACCCCCGGCACCCCTAAGTTTACGCCTATGCGTGGAACATTGAAGGATTTTGTGTGGTATATTATTCAAAATTGTATTCCAATTTATTGGGCTGATATTCATAAAGACCATAAGCATTACTTAATGCAGTAATACATTAACATTACTTAATGCAGTAATACATTAACATTACTTAATGCAGTAATACATTGGAAAGCAGTCTTTTCCACAGCAGTAGTACCAGAAATGCTTCGAACCCCTACAAACCTTTTCAATTGTTTTGGAGATAAAGTTGTTGTCAGCCTTCCCATGAGTTGCAGAGACGCGCACGCGCAGTACGTGGATCCCCCGTGGCTCTCGTGGCCCGGACCCTGCCCGAACGCCCCATCGTGGCACTAAACGAAAAAAAAAACAGAGAAATGTTTTATTAATTGTTTAATAAAATCTGAAGAAACTCAGTCAAACAGTTGTGTCTAAATAAACTTTTATTTTAATTTTTCGCTGACCAGCATCATTAGTTCTGTAAAAGCAGTTTAAAAGTGTAAAAAGGATATATGTAATTTTTCGTTGTTCCTAAGTGTTATCTCTGATTTCATAAAACATAGATAGCTTTGGTTCCAGTACATGGATAGCTTTTGGTCATGGATAAGAGATTGATATCTTTTGACCAAGACAGTTATTTTCTTAATTCTTATCCACAGATATGACAAGACTATTTAGGATAGGATATTTATTATCCCAATGGGAAAGCGCAGGGGTATTTTCATCAGATTACCTCACTATTATGATATGGATACTAGAGCTATTGCAGCGTGTTGTCTATGATTAAGACGATCATTTAATTCTGGTAGATCCCATTAAATCCAGTGGGTTTAGGCAATGTCGGTTAAGTGCTTTGCTGAAGGACACAACCGACCAGCTAGCGACACATACTTTTGACTGAAATGCAACAAATTAACCTTCAAGCTACTCAGTCAGACATTATATTTTAACAACATATGGGGTTGTGAATATGTACGCAACTGCAGCTAATATTTCTACAACATTCGGCCAGCGCTTACCAGACTTTTCATGATAAAATTAGTCGCGGTGGCTTGATTGATGGCGGAGAAGTCATCCAGCATCGTACACACACAACATGCACAGTAGATAAACCTCATGTCGTTTTCGCTTCCGTCGTAGCTCGACTTGAAACTAGATTGAACAAAATTATTATAACAAATAATCCAACCATTTATTCAGTAATAAATTGCTGGTGGTGTGAACAAGATAAACTGACAATTGCCGGTATTATAATGCCTCCTAACCATATGTTTCCCTGTTTGCATATGTCAAAATGCTTATTAATAAAAAAAAAATATATTTAACAAAAATTAATTTGCAACCATTGATAATGATTATATTGTTGTTCCTTTGATGACTCCTGTCATTTTTATTATTTTGTAAAATCCTCTGCAAGCAGAGCTGGAATCAGTTTCCATGTAGCGAATTGCGAAACATTCTGCAAGAATCTCCCACACAGCTATTTTAGGTCCAGAGATTTTTTAAAATATGGAATTTTAAATTATTTTTAATTAAATTTTTTCTGAGTGTTTGTGTAGCGTTCCTACGTCTTTGCATTGCCAGTGAGATTAAGACTTGCTTGACAAAGACCAAAAACTTTATCGCTACAAGCAGTACTCACATTTTCTTCAATGCATAGACATTAACATTGATAATACATAGATAGTATAGATTAGGGGTGGGCACACTTTTTAAATCATGGGCCAAAATTGTTTCATTGTTAGACTGGCGGGCCAAGTGATCGAGCCGCCACTCATATATAGTTTGTCACTGTTAATAAAAACATTTAACTAAGAAATACGGTACTTTACTGGTTAAAATCAGAAGTCAAATGACATACAAATATAGCTGTGACCTCTCTAAGTCTTGCAACATGGCGATAACACCAGACAGCGGGAATATAAGACCTAGCGAAGAAGATTTGGCCCGCGGAGCGTAGTTTACCCATGTCTGGAAAGATAGTAACAAGGGAATTCACACAAGCCTACCTCCCATCTGGTAACTGAAGAGCCTTGATTCCCTCTAGACAGGCATGTTTGTTCACTCTCCTCAAGTCATCTCCCAAGATAAGCAAAGATGCCAAGCCAGTGTATGTCATCGCGATGTGGCTGCAGTCGTAATTATTTGTTGTCTCCATGCTCTGGACAAATTATGAACTTGATGCGTATTTCTTTGTGCAATACAAGCTCATCCACATTACAAAAGCAGACAAAATCATTGTTAAAGAAAAGACAAAATCCACATTAAAAATTGCGGACAAAATCCACATTACAAAACCAGACAAAATTCACATGTAAAAATCAGATAAAAACAGCAATCAACCTGCTGAAGTACTTCTGTATAGCAAAAACTAAAATAAATAATATCCCTACAGTTAAATACACAGTTGAATGCAGATGATTCTGCCATGAGCCTATCTTAACAAGTTGTAAATAAGATTTGATTTAGTAGGTTTAAACGGATGATTCAAAATTTATTAGTATTATAAGTGTCACTTAACTTTGTTAGTATTATGAGTTTCACTTAATATATTGGTAACTGCTATTCACAACATGACTTTAGATACAAGGTAATGACTGTAATGTGCATGTGCCTTGGTAATTATTTCACCCCCACGATATTTAAAACTTTCAGTTTATTAATCAGTACCAAAAGCTCGCTAACACAAGTATTAAAATGAATGAGACCACGTTTAATACACTTACATATGGGATATGACAGACATCGTATAAAAAGTAACTGAAAATGGGCTTTTACAGTCACACCACTAAAAGACGTTTACTAATGTTACAAAAAACAGTTTTTCATTTCTGGAAACATGATATGATATCAAAGCATCATGAGCAACTAAAAAGAAATAAAGAAATCATAACACACAATAAACGAGTTTTAACTACCTTGGAAATATTGGTCTTCGTTTGAAACCTCCATTAGCTGGTTGATCCACGAAAACCCACATTTGCATAAATTTCGATTCTATGAAAAATAAATCAATACTTTAAATTAAGTACAAGGGTATTCTTGGTTGTGTTCTTAGGAAAGGCTCTTAACGGATGTTACATGAACCCAGTAATGGATTAAACAAACACTTTACCAACACCTTAATCATGTCCAACACACAATGTAATCTAATGATTGGCCATTTTTTAACACCCCTTTGTATCCTCAGGTTTAAATCTAATGAGTACTTGGTAACCTAAATTTATGAGGGAAAGCGAGAACTAAGGAAAAACTGCAATATAAAGATTATATTATTTATGTTAACTTAGAAAGTCAAAGTTAGCGTTAGATCTGGGGTTAAAGTTATTGTTTAGCAGGGTTAGAATTAGTTCCCATAGTTTTAGTGAGCAGTTTCTTTCACTCTTTCCCCCCTTTTAGTTTTCCCCGTCTTCGACCACAACTCACTCGCTTTGTTCCCAACAACTTGCAATGTGTAGATCCACTCGATAATTTCCTGTTTATCTTTATCCGGGATCGCGTCTAAAGCATCCAGGACACCCAACCCGGATAATGCAAAGAATGCCACCGTCAACCTGTGGTTTAAAAAAAGGATAGGATATTCATGTTTATACTCGTGAATG
>CH003129.1:145448-158813 GCA_000149265.1 Ciona savignyi
TTCTTCAAGTGAGTTAAATATTGATACCCAAGTTCACAGCTATGCATACATAATTGTTTATCTACATAGGACTTTATATTTAAATAATAACTGGTGTTTGTTAAGCGAAGGTATGCATGCAGAAGTGGATTAAGACATAACCAGTTTTTGTTTAATTTTGTCAAATACTGATTGTATTAAGAAGTGTGTCATACATATCATCACACTGTCGACACAGTGGATTTCATTACTTTGTGTTAGTCACTTTAAATAATAGGACTACATAGCAAAGTTTTTTTTTTTATTATCCGCTCTAGCCCCTATATCCTCTATTAAATGAGGTACAGCATTTACACCCCTTTTTAATTTTCAATCTCTAATAATCTCAGCTCTACCTCTACGCCTCGAATAATATAAGCTCTAGCCCCTACACTCCCTTTTAATTTTAGCTATGGAATCAGCCCAGTTGTTGATTTTAGTTCTAAACCACACATACCTTGTTATATCAGCCCTACATTGCTTAATTACAGAGTGGTGGAGTACATTGCCCACCTGGACCATGTATGTTTCAACAACCCAAGAGCTGCCAGCTTCAATAAGGATAGTGGGCAAACAAGATCATCTTTGCTTAATGATATCAGTATTCAAACTTTGGTCGAAGTAAGTCCTAAAAAAAGTTAAACTTTTAGGTTACTTGGTTAAATGTATAAACTGACAGATTAGTCTGGTGGTTTAATTTGTCGCTTTTCAGTCGCAGGGTTTCAGAGAGAAACTGAATGCTAGCTAAATCGGTTGTGTCCTTGGGCGTGGCACTTAAAGGAGATTGCCTGAACCCAGCAGATTAATGGGTTCTACTAAATTAAAGGAACATGTGAATCATACACAACACACTGCAATAGCTCTGGTGACCCGACGATGGGTGCGAGATAATCTGACTTTTTCATGCGTTAACCCCCTTGCTAATCCCACCCACAGGGATAAACAAGAATATCCCATCCCATCCTATCCTACTACTATAATTTGACTAGAACTATACGCTAAAAAGAGCACAGTCCAGTTTACAATACTTGCCTTAAAAAAAGGTATCTATAACACAATACAATGGTTGGCTTGTCGGATTATCGTTTAACCCAACTAACAATTCTCACATCACAGGAAAATAGTTCCGAAATCTCTTGGGACTACATGGCATCGGGCACAACGAAATCCACGCGTTTGGGATTCCTAACTCCAATTCGCACCATACAAGCTGTCTGCGCTCTGGCATCGAAAATTGAATTGATTTTGGAGGAGGTGAGATTATCAGTTATTATATATCGAGCAGTCAGTCAATATATCCCGCTTCTGTCATTATATCACAAAAGTTTTTATATTTCATCAGTTGATTTTCAGTTAATATATAAGACGGCAGTCGTTATTTTATTGGTAACTAACTTTCAGAACACCACATGCTAACAGTCGAGTAGTCGTAGTTATTGCAATATATTCATTATTATGGTAGTTTTAAAAAAAGGCCCTCATTTCAATCTACTAAATTAAGGGGATGTCCATATGATGCCTAGTAATCTACATGCAAGATTTACAAATTTTAATTATTGGCCATATTCTATTTAAATGGGAAACTAAGCATGGCTCTTTTAGGTTAAACATATATATTGGATTTTTGCTTTCGTGTACTATTTTTACATTTTTGGGTTGCAAATTATGGTCAAAGACACTAAAAAATCTGTACAGTAACGTTTGGTGCCAGAGGCCAAATGTACAAAACAACAATATTATATTTGCTCCTACAGGGTAGGCAATATCTCTAGTCGGCGGGCTACACATGGGAAAATAAGGTCCTTGGTGGGCCGGATTATTACATGAATAGTATTCAATATCTTAATCATGTTTTAATTTTCTATGCAAGGGCCACATTACAGGGTATGGTTGGATACAATCGACATTACAGGGTATGGTTGGATACAGTCAACATTACAGGGTTTGGTTAGATACAATCCACATTACAGGGTATGGTTAGATACAGTCCACATTACAGGGTATGGTTAGATACATTCTGGGTGGTCCAATCAAAATTAATTCATGTGCCATATGTTAATAATGTCTGTCCTATATAATGGCATCCCACCTTTACACACAGGATGCTGTTCACCTCAATCTACGCACACTAACCGACTTTATCTGGCACTTATGCCAGGCATCCGAACGCCAACTTTTTCCTGCCTCCGGTGCCAAGTTAAAAGGTAATTTAACCTCCAATATAGTTAGCCACCTTCCATTATGACTGCAGTTATCAATATATATCTTTGGTGGACTATTTTATACACGAAAATATATCGCCCCTACAAATAGATAAAAATGGCCCATTTTTGTTAACTGACTACAGTGTACTACATACATGAGTCTTTATCCAAGCTTATCACATACCCATCTCTATGGGTGAGGGTGGGATAACACAAAGAAAATTTAAAATATAAGTTATAACGATCACTTGTGTCCAAAGTCAAACTGTAGGATTTTAGTGTGTGTGAATTGGTATTACCATCAGTTTAAACCGATGTTGGAAGCCTGCACCCCGTGACTTAGTTATATCGAAATTAAAATTCACTTCTCATCAAAAAGTAATATCTGTAGAGTAAACGACGTCTAAAAAAATTATGCAGCAGTTGGTTATATGTATGTATAGAGAATGCTATGCGTCTTCTTTATTGCAATATAATAAAGACATTTAAGTAAATGACATGCAAATTTGTGTTATTTTTTATGTTTGTATTTTGTGCTGCCTGCCGATTTTGTTTTCTCATTTTGTATGGCCCATGATATGAAATTGGTTCCCCACCCCTGGTTTAAACGATCCAATTGAATTAAATTAATTAAAGCAACACAAGAGTGTTTTGCCATGCATACTGTAGCAAGCTGAATTAAGCAAAGTGTTTCCTCCCAGCGAAAGAGGTCGGAACGCCATTGATATACAGACTCGGTGAATGCTTGATCAGATGCACAAAGTCATGCACAAGACCTTTGCTGCATATGACTAATGTGTGGCATTTTGCTGCACCTCATCTGTCCAATGTAAGTACAGTCAATTAATGCCATTAACTTGATTTTGTACATGTAGTGTAAGTGTGTAGTATCATGGTATAATATGCATGTTAATAGGTTGAATTAAATCAAAATATTCAAGCCAGTTTGATAGGTTAAAGCAATTTATATTTAAGTTCAAACACATCACCTTTTAAATGTAAGTACAGTAGATTAGAGGCATAAACTTGATTTTATATAAGCAGTGCAAATGTATATCCATATGGTATAATATGAATGTTGGTAGTTAGATTTTAGTATAAATCACTCTGTTAACGCCATTTAAGCACAATTTTAGTTCATACTCGGGAAACAGATTGTAAGAAAGACACAGTTTGTAAGGTAAGGGTGCAGTTGGCAAACCTGGCCCCTAATTTAGCAGCTCGGCCACAGAATAATGTATACAGCTTCTTAATCCTTGTTAAGGTTTTAAGTTGAACATTCTAATATCTGAATCAGGTCAACCTTAAAATGGCTTTGTCTATTAAATGCAACTCACAACAATCCTATTCTCACCCACCATATTGCCTGTGTGATGACTTTTGCTGTAATTGCAACCATCTGTAAGATAAACATGACAGTTTAACATTCAAAATCCTAATAGTTCGTCGTTCCTATTTCCGAACCCATATCACGAATTTTTAAAATAACACTTTACACTTTCCAGGCGACTTGTCACCCCGACCCCAGCATCGCGAAGCAAGCCGTCTCGTTTATCCACGACGCGATTCTCAGTTTGCTCTCCCCACCTGACCCCCCAACCACCCCCCACCCCATTGCACTGTGGAAGACGCACGAACCGAAGCACTTCTACTTCAGCGAGGCCCTCCTTCGCCCCTTCGAACGCTCCATGCAGCTTGAAAACTGTGACACGATCATCCAGGACCAGGTAGCTTGGACATTTGAACTTTAGATAAGATGGGATTATCAGATTTATCCCCTTGAATTGGACCAATGGGTTTTCACACGGGCAATCGTCAGATAACCTCGTGCCCACCGTCAGGTTACCGGGGCTATTTTAGTATATTGTGTATGAGATACATGTTCCTTTAATTTGGTAGAACCAATCATTCCACTGAGTTCCGGCAATGTCTGTTAAGTGCCTTTCCCAAGGACACAACCAACTAGCTAGCGACCAGTTTTAAACCTGCAACCCTTCAGTGTGGAGCAGTGGTTTTAAACCTCGGTTCTTAATCACCCTTTTCGCACCTCTAATAAATTCTGTGAATATTCATATTTTAACTGACAGAACTGCAAAAATTTAAGGAACACCAATGGAGAATTTAAATAGAGTCTGAAATATCTTAGGGTCTAAGCATCCAAGACATTAAGGGTCAAATTCTGTGGTTAAAGAACATCTTTTGTGCAGAACATTTTCTTTGATCACAGCCTATGATATATGATTTTTTGATCACAGCCTATGTTCTATGATCTAAAATGCATTTTTTCTTAGATTGTGAGTTCAATCAGTCATCTGGTTGAAACCTGTTCAAACCAGTTATGCTCAGGCTGGCGACCACTGTTTAATGCATTGAGGAACGCCACTGTTCCACACCAGCGTTCTGTGGTAAGTTGGGAGTGGGTTTTCTCCTGTCAAGGGTGGAAGGGGTAATAGGGGGTTCCCCAAATTGCCACAAATATCATCTGCACTCCCCCACCTTTTTTGGCATGTGATTATAGAATAAGCATATGATACAGATCTCTAGTGCTGCTTATATATTGGAATGGTTCTGTAAAATACTTTGGCAATGTAAACAAACTTATGACAAAGCACATACGTTTGGTCCTGAACCCAGCATATTCTGACTGCTCCCAACATGCTTCTACCTATGTTAATGTATTCCAAAATAATAAATTTTAAGAGTGCTAAGTGTGGTGGTAATACATGCTTACCTGAAACACCATCCATACGAAAACTGTATCGCTGCTTGCGGATCATGTTTATTTAGAGATTGCGTGTCCACAACTTCATCTATTTTACTCCACAAGAGAGAGGTGTGTTTCACTCCACATGTGAAGTGGAAATACATGCTCAATTGAAGCATCCGTTCTAAAACTACATCACTGCTTGTGGATAATGTTTATATGGAAATTGCGTAATACCCCTCTTTTCTGTAAATGCATGCTTAACTAAAACAACTAAAACTGTATAATTTCTTTTAAGATGCTTACCATATTTATAACTAAGGCTGCAATGATACTTGTAAAAAGTGTTGATAATCATGGGTAACATATCGCAATAATCATTATGTAATAATGTGCTCTAACACATTATCTTAATCTTAAGGTTTATTACCATTATACATATCTCGTGAGTGTTTGACCTCCTGACAGACCCAAGCACATGTCTAGATTAGAACACTAATGATCGCCGTCATACTTGTATTTTATCCAGTACTGCCTGTATCATTGCATTTACACAAAGGCATTATGGGTATTATAATATGAACACTGGGAGCGCTATATTTAACTATTCCGACTGGTTAGTATGGCGGTTTAGTGCGTCGACTTTCAAACGAAAGGTTGTAGTTTCAAAACTGGTCGCTAGCGATTCGGTTGTGTCCTTGGGCAAGGCACTTAACGGACATTGCCTGAACCCAGCGGATTATTAATGGGCTCTACCAAATTGAAGGAACGTGTCTATCATATACAACACACTGAAATAGCTCAGGTAACCCGACGGTGGGCGCGAGGTGATCTGACGATTGCCGTGTGTTAACCCCCTTGGTTTTCCCATTCACGGGGGTAAACATGATATCCTATTCTATCTTATCATATCCTATCCTATCCTATTACAATTGCAGATCTATTTATAATGTTAATTATTTCCTGCAGCAACATTCCCCTGTGCTCGACGTGCTGCATTCATTCTTCATTGCCTCCAAACAAGCCTCCATATTTGCATACGCTGCACACGACTGCATCAAGTGCTTGCTCAAAATACTCACCACCAATGAAGGTATGCCATGTAGACTGGTAACCGCTCAATATCTGACCACAACCTTCCACAGAAAGCGGTGCCCGAAAAATGACAGTAACATCTGCCAGCCCCATATTGCAGTAAGTAAAATAAGTTGTTTACCCTCTTTCATAAATCATTTTTCAATTGATCTGTATAGCCCACTGTTTTGCAACCAGTGTGCAAGACAATTACCAAATAAAAAGTATTTAAGTTTTTCCAAATTTAAATATTACGTCTCCTAGACACTTCGCTAATATAATATCAAATGTATATAGCTTGTCAGAAGACCTTCCATTATAGAATTTTGACAGCAATGTGGCGTCAAATTTAGTAAGTTTCTAAATGTGCCCTGAGTGGAAAAAGGCTGCAGAGCGCTGGTACAGCCTGCTTGTATGGGTTCGAAACCAACCCATTGAAAAAATGTTATTCTTTCCTTGTACTGTGTGCTACTGTGAATGAAAAAGCATGCTGATCAGAGACAATATGTCAAAAATCCGGATTTTTTTGTTATTCTTGTATTTTACCCATCCGTTCCCATTTCTGACCCCAAATCAAAAAATTCTGCCCGAAAATTCCCCAGAAAGCACTGTTGCGTCAAACAACGCACAAATATAGCTGTGACATCATAATATAGCTGTGACAATGCTATTTAGTCTTGCAACATAATAACATCCGGGCTTACCAGAATAAAAGACCCGGCAGGCCATAGTTTGCCCATGTCTGCCCCAGGGTTTGTAACTTGTTGATCCAACACCCCAGATACTTGGAGGAGGTAGCCGACATCCTGATACGAATGCACGCATCGAAATCTTCCCAGATATTCCAGAATTCAAAGATTGACGTTACCCCATCCTGCTCAGGTAGCGATTTGGCTGCATTTCCGTTCTTCCTTTTTTTCACCCAAAAGATGCGAAGTTTTCATTCTTTTTTTTGTGAATAAAATTTCCTATCCCATGCTTGGATGGTTGTGATAAAATGTTTTAAATTTCTCCACATGCCGTACCTCTTATAATGATGTTTTAAAAAAGTTTGGGAACCGCTGGGTTAGGTTACCAGTTTACAACCATTACCATTTTATTGGCCTTTTTAACACACCCATTACCATTTCATTGGTCTTTTTTACCACAACCATTACCATTTCATTGGTCTTTTTTAACACAACCATTACCATTTCATTGGTCTTTTTTTAACGCAACCATTACCATTTCATTGGTCTTTTTTAAAGCAACCATTACCATTTCATTGGTCTTTTTTAAAGCAACCATTATCATTTCATTGGTCTTTTTTTAACGCAACCATTACCATTTCATCGGTCTTTTTTAGCGCAACCATTACCATTTCATTGGTCTTTTTTAGCGCAACCATTACCATTTCATTGGTCTTTTTTAACGCAACCATTACCATTTTATTGGTCCTTTTTAACGCAACCATTACCATTTCATTGGTCTTTTTTAACGCAACCATTACCATTTCATTGGTCTTTTTTAAAGCAACCACTATCATTTCATTGGTCTTTTTTAACGCAACCATTACCATATTATTGGTCTTTTTTTAACGCAACCATTACCATTTCATTGGTCTTTTTTAACGCAAAAAACTGTTGACAAAACAACAGACAAGTTTGTTTTATAGTTCGCAAAATAAGGTCAAAATGAAAAAAAGTTTCGTTGAAAATGGTTGTCCTAGCTGATTATGGCGTCGGCAGAACGTGCATGCTTATAAGGGAACGTGCATGCTTGTAAATTACCATTTCATTGGTCTTTTTTAAAGCAACCATTACCATTTCATTGGTCTTTTTTAACGCAACCATTACCATTTCATTGGTCTTTTTTATACAACCATTACCATTTCATTGGTCTTTTTTAACAAAACCATTACCATTTCATTGGTGTTTTTTTAACTTTTAATTTTAAAAATAATACAGGTACCACAGCTTGTGTATTTAAAAACGCAAGATCTTGTGGCGTCCATTGTTCCTCCAAATCTGAATCTTGGTTGTAATTCATGGAACTTTGATAAAAAATTGCTGTTTCAGGTGACGGCTCGGTATGGACTGAACTAACCATTCCGTGCTGGAAGGTTACCTCACATTCAATTGATGACAAACTCAATGCGCTTTCTGATGTAACAAAGAAATGCTTTGCTGACAATAACACAGGCAAGTTATTCAATCTGTTGATATTTTATGTTGAAAAATATTAAATTTTTAATAAATTTTTATATATATTGTCAGAATTAAAAAAAAAATGTTTTCCATATACCGATTAATGGTACGGAATGGTGGCATTGGATTCTTGTAGAATTCTTATATTTTGTTGATTTTCCTTTTAAAAAGTGCAAAACCATAAACTTTCATAATTATAGTGATGTCATTTATGAATATAGTAATGTCATTCTTCTAATTGTAAAGTAGCAGCTTGCAAATAATTCCAGAGATTCAATAACTGATGAGAACTCGTGGGGAATATTTCCAAAACAACCAATAATTACCTTTTGTTAAAATAATAACCTTGGTAACCCGCCACTGCGCAAAAGTTGTGTACTAAATAATACTTTAAAACTATGATACACCTTATCTACCCCCTTAACCCTTCTTTTAAAACTTTTCATTTTGAATCCCATTTGTCACATGACAGGCCTGCAACACAAGTCACAGGACTTAACATGGACCAAAGAATTAATAGATTGGTAGCAAACATGTAAAAATAGAACTTGTTGTCCTTGGTTTTGACTTATAATAAATCTTTTGTTTTTGTTTTGCTTAGTTTTGACTTGTCGCCCACAGATGTTGGAGCCCAAGCACGGCACCCACGGCACGGGCTCGCCGATGGAACCGGCTTGTTGCACGTGTGGTTCGCGCTCATGGACGGCTTGACCACGAGCGTACTGACCAGTCAGCAACCCATCCAAGCCCCCGTCCTTCAACTGCTCTGCAAACAACTCGACAAATGCTGGGATGAACCTGGTGAGGCTTTTTCTATGCTTTTTTTACATTTCTACGTTTCAAACCCGGTTTTACAAACCCCCTTGCCTCCCCTGATATTAAACCTGTCATAAAATGAAGTCCCATGTTAATACATTTTTTCTATGCTATTTTACATATCTTTTACAAACATTTCTTTTTTTAAGTTTAAAACCTGGTTTTACAACCCTCCTTGATATGAAACCTGTCATAATTGCGACCCCATTTCGATACATGCAACCTATAGTGCGATGGCTTTGTTAAAATATTCTCAATCCCTTATATCAACCAGACTTTCAAATCTGTATCTTAACGAAAAAGCGGCTTTAAACAGTAAGGCTTGCTCCCCAAAATATTGCTATTATCAGTACCAGATTTTGAACTGGCCGTATTTAAACTGACTAAATTACGGTTTACATAAAGTTGCAAGGTAATATATACAATAAAAAGTCATAAACTTACAACTAAAAACTAAAAAGTCATACACTTACAACTAAAGCAAAAAAACAATTTTTAGAAATTATGTAATAATTACCAATGAGTGAGCACATGCGCTTTATCGCTTAAAGCCTACAATTTAATTAATCAATAAAAATTTGTGATTTATAATTAGGATAGGAAACTTTTACCCCACACATAGGTTATTTTAAAATTAGTGAAGCATCATTCTGAGATGTTTTCAAATAAAGAGAGTTACTGGTTTAACATATTTAATTCAGACTGCTACACAAATCCATGCATTATGCTCCATATTATTTTAAGCAGATTTTGTTGTTCAAAAACTCATCAAAACATTTTTTGCTCCCATATTCCTACTATTCATTTTGTTGAATTATTGTAAGTTGTGTGCGGTTTAATTCCCACAACAAATGAACATTTCAGGGCCCATACACTGTCTTCATATCGTGTTGCACTCTTGTCTTCCTACCCTCTATTCTTGGATGCATCGGTTGGTTTCAATCGATCGGCCCACCACCCCAAACACCCCCACCGGCCTAACTGGCCCCACCGGCCCCACTGGCCCCACTAGCGCGCTGATGAACTACAAACTGATGTTTGGGACGCTTATGGAGATGGCTGCGAAGTTTATATCAAAGTATGTTTTTTCGATACATCTTTCCCCTGGGCTGCCTGGGGTGAATTAATACTGTACTTGAAAGTCCGTACAATTAACCAGATATACCGGCCCTGCACTAGAGCTAGGCATAATTACGTTCAGTCACGTACGTTCAGTCACGTAATTACGGACGTCGGAATTACGTTTCGTAAGTCAAATCACAAATTACCTAATTACATATCTGTCCGTAATTATTTAAACGGGATGATATACTGTTCTGACTTTTTTTCAGGTATTGCACAAAAACGTTTAAACTATCCTGGCAAGGTGGTATTACATTTTTATTTATTTATGTTCGATTTTATCGTCCTATGTAGACATGTTTCAATCTTTTTATTTTCCAGTTTATTAGCAGTAGATACAAATAAGTACTTTTCCTTGGTTGGTTTGAAGATTTTGTGCACAGCTAGAGTCATCATGGACAATGCTATAACAGTCAAGTTGCAGAAGCAATTTCAGTATTTCTGTTATTGTTGCATTTAATTTAAGGCTACTGGATTAAGGCAATGTCGGTTAAATGGCTTGCCCGCTATCACAACATTGTTTTGTGGCCTAATATGAAACCTGTATCATTTCCATACCCGCTTTATCGCACAAATCGATTTGTAGATCAAATTTAATCCTAACCTTTGGATTATAGATTTTTACGTTCAATTTACATAATCAATGTTAAATATTGGTAATTTTAGAAAAAGTGGTCTCAGGTTAAATGGATTACGTAAAACATTTATCGCGGAATGTCAGGCTGGCGGTCAGTCGTCTGGATTAAACGTTGAGTATAGCCCACCTAGTGATAAATTTCGGATACGAGCTGCTCTATCGAACGGAAATGTTTGCTTACGCATGTTCACTTCTCCAGTTATGTCAGGATATCCTGTCAAACTGGTATCCTGACATGGAGCATGAGGTTCAACTGGACCCCTCGGAAGCCCGATGTGGGGGGGAGGGTTAGGAACGACGCGGCGTTACCCTAGGCGACAATGGCTGGGCGTTGTTCGCGATGAGTCGGGATTACTTTTATCACTTGTACAATTGTTGAACCCATTCAACATTTCCAGTCAGTGCTTCCTTCAGAATCGTAGCTTTGTTAAACTGGCTACTTATTTTAGATTTTTAAATTTAAAAGGTGAACAATCTTTGCAGCCTGATTTTCTTATGCACAAAAATAGATGACGCAATCTAATATCCATATTCAACGTTCCTACACTGGGGTGTACTATTGTTCGTCTAATTTCCATATTCAATGTTCCCACACTCCCCCGATCCATCACAGATACCTGCAAAGCACAAGCAACAGCACAATCAACAACGTCATAGACGAACTAGCGGAGAACACCTGGACAGCTTACCTCAACCTCTGCTATGCTTGCATTCGCACCAGAAAGGAACCGATTGCCAAACTTGGTTGTTCCTGTTTGCGGTGAGCTGGTTTTTTACTTTTTTTGATGACGCAAAGAAAAATAATTTGTCCAATTTATGCAGGTTGTGGTCTTTAACCAAAAAAACTCTCTTTGTAATATAAAAAAGACTTCCATTTTGGTATAGTATCCATACTAGGTCAGGGCAAAAGATTCATGCGAGTAATGCTGGCGTAAAGGGAAATAAATAACAAATCCGCATTATTGCGACCGTTTTTATTTAACACGTGGCGCGTACGAATACTGAAGTCCATAATACTTACAGCAGCATCATAAAAAATGGTCACGGTGAATGATTTACTCGAATGAAAGATTTACGTAAGCCTCCACTCGCGAGTGAATTCTTAATTGCCCAAAATTTGATGGATTTTTGGAGAGTATTTTAAAACTTTTCCTTCTGAATCCCCTTTTTTTCTGAACAGTCACATGATCAGCTGCAACTCTAGTCACATGACTTCACGCATGATCGAAGACCTGTGCGCAAGTCTTCCACACGCTATAGAAAACACATTACACCAAATCACCACGCTGACGTCAGAATTTGCAGACGCCACAACCACATCAGATGGAATCATCGTGGAATTCAGAGATTCTCACTCACAATTCTGCTCCACCCCCATATTATCAAGGGTAAGTCCATTTTGGTGCTTTTGCCTAGTTTCTGTTTTAGAATTCTGATCCACCCTTGATTAATCTGGCGTAAGTCATTTTTGGGGCTTTTTCCCAATTGTTTCTCTGAATTCTGCTTCGCCCCCTCTTTTATCCAGAGTAAATCATTTTTAGGGGGCTATCCAGTATTTTTGCTCATAATTTTGCGGAGCCACCTTTTATCTAGGTTTAATATATCTTAGGGCTGTTCTTTGTAAGTCTTATTTAGGAGAATTTTTCTTTGTGTGAATGGTGTCAGTGGCACAATTTGGAAGTCAAGCTTTACCCCTCCCCTTACCAGGTATTCCAGTCATCCTCTGTCCCGCAAAAGTCTGATCCTCAAGAAATAAACATCGTCATCCCAGCCAAGAAGAACCAACCAGAAACAAAGTAATTATTCTGCGCATAAGTTCAGTAGGTTAATGTAGTGGTTCGAAGCATAGGGGTCCCGGGATCCATTCTCACCCTCGCAGTGTGTTTTGAAAGTGCCGGACAAAAAGGGTTTTTATCTTTGAGTGAAAAATTATGCGACCTATCTTCAGTTTATCTTTGTTTACACTGTCAAGTTACTGGAGTTTTTGGAGTGTGTTGAATTTAACAAGGCAATCCTTCAACGCATTAAACCTAGTGTGCTCAAGAAACATTCCCCAATTGCCTTACCCCAAGAAAAAAACAACTAGCTGTTGGCAGATAACGATCTAACAAGCTTTGACTCCGAATCGCTATAGATAAGCTAAGGATAAGCTAACTAGATAGGTAAAATAGAAATCAAGCTGTCTGTATAAACTCCATGTAAGAGAAACGAGTTGATCCAGTTGGGTTACAAAGTTTATATTTCAGCGTAAAATATACCCTGCAGTTATAGGTAAGTAAACCTGTCAAAATAAACCTTGTGTAGAAAACTCATCGCGTTAATTCCGTTTGGTGGGTAAGGGTAACACACCCCAAATTACCACCCTAGGATACTGTTGGGTGAAGTGGCTTGCGATCTCTCGTCCAGCCAACTGCTACTGCAGTGCGTGGAGCAGATATTACTGGGTGACAACGAGGACCTATGGCCAACCCCAGATACGAATGACCCCCAAACGACGTCAGGTTTGTATTTCCTTTAATATGCGATGCTGTGGGATTGCCAAAACTTGACAAGATGATTGAACATTGGCAGCATCTCCATACATCTCCATAGGCCTTCTACGGC
>CH003129.1:168234-182506 GCA_000149265.1 Ciona savignyi
CGCAAACAAAGATTTTATGTAAAGTGTTTGGTTCTATAGTTTTATGACTTTACTTCAGGCTGTGCTGTATTTTGCTAATGTATATACACCAAAATATTTTTTTATACCGGAATCTATATAACAGAAAATATTTGTGAAATTATTATATTTATCAAAACAAATAGGTGGCGGTGGTCTCGGCAGTCTTGGTGGTCTCGGTGGCCTGGGCGGAATGGGCGGCCTTGGAGGGCTTGGGTCAATGGGCTTAGATTCCCCAAATTTCATGGAGATGCAACAACAGATGCAAAGGCAGATGATGTCCGACCCCGATGTAAGTTTTTCCTTTATAATAATATTAACTTTAACAATAACAATAACTCTTTTATAATAATAACATAGTGAAAAAGGTACATGGTACAGCATCTACCATACACTAAATCTGGGCAACACTAAGAAGGAAAGAGGGAAGGAGGGACTGCTCACTAAACTTACTGGAAAATAATTTATACCCTGCCCTAAACCCTAATCTTAACCCCAGATATCATGCTTTAATCCCATGTTTAAAACTAACTCATCTCGTAATCTTCATTTTAGTGTACAGTTTCTTTCCTTCTCTCCTTCCCGCTTTTTCTTCTTTTAGTGTTTTCCCTGAATCTTTAAAGGTAGTGGTTGTAAAAAATATAACTCCTAATAATATTGGCACATTTTATTAAATGGTTTTATGTTGTACTGGTTTATGTGCGTGAGTGAATACATGTACATGTGCTCATGCTTTGCATTACAATGTGAAGGTATTACATTACGATGTGGAATGCCTAGGTCAGTGTCCAATTTTAAGTAGGAAGTGTCATGCAAATGAGACTTTTAATAAAATTGTAACATTTTCCCAGCTCAGTGTGCACCAAATAAGCAGTGTAATGCAGGGTCGTGTACAATACTCTTTTCACCCTGCTTCACTAAAAAATTACATTTCCACAGATGATGCAACGAATGCTCGACAACCCCATGGTCCAAAGCATGATGTCAAACCCGGAGATAATAAGGAATATGATAAACAGTAACCCACAGATGCAACAACTAATGGAGGTACTTTAAACCACTTTTTTTCCATTTTTTCCATTTAACGTGAAGCGTGTTGAGTTTTGTCGAGCATAATTTTAAGGTCAATAAAAAATAAAACAAATAAAATAAATAATAAAACACATTATTGCATTAATGTGACTGCCACATGATTTGCCTTTGAAAATGATTAAGCACACATATTGTTATAAAAAGGTCGTCAGTGTCGCCAAGCAGTGCTGCATAAAAATGCGCTGAATGTTGACATATGTGTGCACAAAAGTGTTCTTTTTCGTCATGTACAAGGAAGTACAGTCCTCGAAATTCCCCACGGCAATTGCTTTTTGCCATGGACAATTAACCAAAGTCCAGGGCATAAAAAAAATGCTGTGGGAAATCGTATAAACGTAAAGCCCACGGCAATTTGCCGTGGATCTATAACCAGTACTACATAATCGCAAAATCGGGCAGGTGAGTTTTTTCAAGGACTGAAGTACCATATGACGTTCTATACAACTTAAATTTTGTTAGGTGAACAGATGCAAAAGCATTGTAGTGTGTTATTATTCATGCACAGAGTTAAACACAGTACTTTGGTACTTTTTGGTCGCAATTTCAAATTTTTTTGTAAGAACGTTTTTACTGCCGATTAGCAATACTCTCAAAACCCATGATAATTCACGGTCCTGTATGAATTCCAAGTGATCAGTGATGCAATTAACATATCCTCCTTACCCAGCGTAACCCTGAGATCACCCACATGCTAAACAATCCCCAATTAATGAGGCAAACCATGGACTTGGCCAGAAACCCAGCGATGCTGCAGGAAATGATGAGAAACCAGGACAGGTAGGTCCCAACATGATTATGCTGATCAGATTGGTAAACACTTGGGGTATGTGTAGGTATACGGTTAGAGACCTGTGTAAAAATTTTGATCCCAATAGGTGAAGAGACCTGTGTAAAAATGTTGATATCAATGGGTGAAGAGACCTATGTAAAATTTTGATATCAATGGGTAAAGAGACCTGTGTAAAAATTTTGATCTCAATGGGTAAAGAGACCTGTGTAAAAATTTTGATCCCAATAGGTAAAGAGACCTGTGTAAAAATTTTGATCTCAATGGGTAAAGAGACCGGTGTAAAAATTTTGATCCCAATGGGTAAAGAGACCTGTGTAAAATTCTTGATCTCAATGGGTAAAGAGACCTGTGTAAAATTCTTGATCTCAATAGGTAAACAGACCTGTGTAAAAATTTTGATCTCAATGGGTAAACAGACCTGTGTAAAATTCGTGATCCCACTGGGTAAAGAGACCGGTGTAAAAACTTGATCTCAATGTGCAAACAGACATGTGAAAAGCATGATCTCATCCACCATACAGTTGAACTGAGCTTCCAAAAAAAAACTAAGATCTATTCTGAGCATGGAATAAAAGACTTGCCAGAATAATTGTTTGCCAACAAGTGATTTGCCATTGATTTATTCTGCTATGCTTTTAACCCACTGTTTGAAACATTTGTTGCGAAATGCTGATTAAGCTATTAGTATGGTAATGATCAATGGGTGGTCTATTCCTCTGGCCAGGTGAGTCTATTGTACAGACGTGTCTTTATTTGGAGTTACTGGGCCGAATAAATATTTATAAATCAACAACTTGATCAAAAGTTGGCATGTATGAAAGTAGGAATAAACGCAATAAACATGTTTTAACCATTTAAAGGAATAAATCACCAACGATTAACATATTGTTGGCGCAGCTGACTTTTTGAAATTTGGTTAACAAGAGGTAAAAAAAGTAGAAAAAAATCAATATAGCATTATGTATATTCAAAATGCATTTCATTAAAAAAGCCTATATATTGACTGTCTATTGTTTCTTTTCTTCTCTGCTAGCAACATCTGGACTATACTATAAAAGTCTGCTTTTGTGACCCCTTTCGGAGCTAATTTGCATATTACTTTGAACTATCATCCAGGGCATTGAGTAACCTGGAGAGTATACCTGGCGGATACAACGCGCTGCGTCGAATGTACACCGACATTCAAGAACCGATGTTGAATGCCGCTCAAGAACAATTCGGGCCAAACCCGTTTGCAGCGCTCAGCGAAAATGCCAACCCAGGTAGGCTTAATACACAGCCTTCTATCTTTGCAAACATATACTTTGTGTTTTCGTTTGTTTAAGTTTTTTTTTATAGAGCCATGTTTTTTAATATGATTTAACAGGAACTAGTAGTGTTACATCCATTAAGCAGAAACTAAATGTTTAAATAAGTTGAAAGTTTCAGAATGTTTGCCAATGAGAAAAGTTTTTTAAGGTTAGACTGGGGTCCTAAAACAATTTTGAAAATGCAGCTAAACTAAAGTCGGCCTGTATGGTTTGTAAAGGAGAGGTTTCTCATGAACTGATGGTTTAAGGTTACACTTTATGGTGGGAAACTTAGGGTAAGTCCCTATACAATCCACAAAGGGAAACTCTATTGTAGTTAACCCCCATGGTATGTAACATGGGAAGGGACTATGCAATTAAAACTTTCAAATTGGTGGCTAATATGCTTCTTGTCCCTATTGTTGTGGATATCATCATAAAGAGGCTGTGGGTGCAAACAGTATCCCTGCTTTCCAGATTGCACTCCCTAATACCAGCTCAAACTGTGTAATGACCAAAACATTATTATTTTAACTAAAAATGAATTACAACCATACCATACCAACATGCATATTTCCCGAATGGGGCACATTCGAAGTCTTGTCTATAGTTATGGAAATGCTTTAATTTGAATAATATGTGGGAAGTAATAACTCACATTGTGCCAGTCATGACCGGGAATGTTCCAGGTTTAATACAACTAAGTTTATGTCGGTTTGTATTCCAAAAAAGCCGAATTAAAGATGTCAGATTACAGCAGTTTGTTTACACTTATTTGTTACATTTACACTGCAAAGTTGGTAAATTATTATTTTCATACGACAAATGGGAAAAGATGAACTACAGTAATCCAAACATAAGGTCAACATGTGTTCCTATTAAATACCTTAATATAACATTGGTTTAAACCATGTTAGTGCTTACCTAATAAATAATTTATGCACTAATTATAATAAATTAATGTTAACTGCTATTAATCTAAAAATAATTTAAATTATGGTAGATTTCACTAGCTACACCTAAGTTCAATTTTCAAGCTTGCCTAAATTATTAATTTGAAGCAATCCCTTAGGCTACCTCTCGCTGCAAATTGTCCTGGAGTTATATCAAGTGCATTTTTTATACGATATGTAGCTTGTAGCTGTTATGGAAATGTGTTAATGCGTGCAGGTTTCCAAAAAAGTTATTTTGTGCACTGTAATTATTATCCCCTTATGTGTGTAATAATCATTTACCTTGGTATGTAAGAAATGTAACATTCTTTGCATGCATTTCATTCTATATAACCCAACGTGTTTCGCCTTAAAGTCATTCACTACCAAGTACCTCCAAGAATACAACAGTATCTCACATAATAAAGAGGTCATTAAAAACCACGAATTAAGATAACAAACACTGATCAAATACTCGCATATGGTGCAATTATTATTTATCATTACATAGACCAAAAAACAGATATATATGTAGTTTATGCGGTGTGCAATTGCTGAAAATGGATTTTATTTTAGCCTGTTCTGTGTTTCTTGCCTAAAATCTGTTGCAACGGTACTCGCATTATTGATGCAGCGCAATGGTTTTTGTCAAGTGGTGTTCGCCATTTCAACTTAGCATTGCTCAAAAGTTGTAAAATTGTTCGCCATTTTTGCTGAGCATTGCTTGCAAAAAAATGCAAATTTTGTAACCCTGAATTGCCCCATGATATTTTTACTAACCATGACCCACCCACACAGCTTCCAGCACCCAAAACACGGAGAACACTGCCCCCCTTCCCAACCCATGGGGCCCAGCACCCCGCGCAACAACTACAACCGCCCCGACCAGCAGTTCAACCAACAGGCCGACGACCACACCTCAAAGTGCAACTTCTGGGAACAGCTCCACTTCAGGTAATACCATAGCAAGCATAGTTTGAAACGCACCAACGAGAGAAGAAAAAAGGGCTTTGCGCAGGCATAATGATGTTGAGTCGCAGACCAATTTTAGATTCAACGCTGCATGAATTATAGAAAAATTAAATTTTCAATAATAAGAAAACATTTTTTTTAATTCAGGATTTTTTATCTTGCAATAGGTTTTACAGATGTTTTTTAAAAACATCTATTTAAGGCAACTTAAGGGTATTTTTTAATGTTACAATGAATAATATTTTAAATATCATTTTATTAAAAAAATTCCACATTTAACCTTGGCATGTACCTTCACCATTCATAAAACGTGACCACACCTATCTTTGCTCGATTAGTCCAGTGGAATAGTTTGGTGCCGTTTAACCGAACTGTTGTAGGTTCGAAACTGGTCGCTCGCTAGTCGGCTGTGTCCTTGGGCAAGGCACTTAGTGGACATTGACTGAACCTGGCGGATTAATGGGTTCTAATAAATTGAAGGAATGTGTCTATCATAAACAACACACTGCAATAGCCCTGATAACTCAACGATGCGCGTGAGGTGATCTGACGATTGCCCATGTGTTAACCACCTCAGTTTTCCCACTCACGGGGATAAACATGAATATCCTATGCTATGCCATCAAGAAAAGAATTCAAACTCCTCATTCCCCAGAAATGTTCAACAACCCAGCCATGCAGAACCTCATGTCGCAGATCACTGAGAACCCAAGTCTCATGCAGAACATGATGACGGCACCTTATATGCAGTCCATGATGCAGAATATGTCTGAAAATCCCGAACTAGCTAGCCAGGTAAACCCTTGCTTTAAGTATGACAGCATTTGAATGACATTTGATTGTTGTTTTGTCAGTTGGATACTGTAAAATTGTGAGTATTGGGTTTGCGCCTGCTCCTCAAATCCCTGAATTCATAACAATTTTTACTATGTGATAAATGATGTGTAAGTTTTGAACAATCCTCCACAGATCCTCTCCCACAACCCGATGTTCGCCAACAACCCAGAGATGAGCCGCATGCTCCCGCAGATGTTGCAGCAGATGCAGAGACCCGAGATGCAAACCCTCTTCACCAACCAGCGCGCCATGCAGGCCATGATGCAGATGCAACAAGCCATGCAGACCTTGCAGCAAGAAGTACCAGGACTGGTCCCAGGGTAACTTACTTTATTAAAGTAATAGCCTAGTTACTGAGGCAATGGGGCAGGAATTAAACCGTAAAAGGAGGACATAGGGTAACTGATATTATTAAATAAGACTCTTAGAGCAAGAGTACTAGGCCTGGTTTTTAGGGTAACTTACATTATTAAAGAGAAGTGTCTGTCCTCGGTGGCAAGGGATATGGGCATAAAATGTGCCCTAGAGGGTAAATGGTATTGTTAAATTAATAATAAAATAAGGGCATATAACAGAGGAATAGAATACAGACCTGTACACAGAAAAAATGTAAGTTGTAAGGTAATTTTAAAAACTTACTGGTTTATTGCAAAGTCCAAAGGATTAATCACCAATCATTTTTAAAAACCATTATCCCCAAAAAAGTGTTTAAAGCATTCAAAAAAATTATGTTTAAAAGCATTTTCGAAAACACTGTGTTTAAAAGTTTAAAAAAATGACGTGTAAAAACTGTTGTAAAAATATCTAAAGACATTTAAAAAATCTCTTGTTTTATATTTGTTTAAAATTGTTTTTCCAGAATTGGTCCTTTTGCTGGCGCAACAAACCCATCAACAACAACAACAACTGCAACTTCAACTGGTGGAACAACAACATCAACCCCAACCAGTACCACCAACACGACGGCCAACTCGCAACTTCTACTCAACCAAATGATGCAGACTTTAGCCACAGGTCCTTCTGCCGCCACTGTAAGTTTTCAAATGTGTTCTGGTTTAAGATTCTGCATGGGCAACATGTAGCTGGTCCACCCCGTGAAGGAATTGTGACCGGTCCGCAGACTGTATCTAAACATGCCCTGTAATTAGGATATTGAATACTACTCATATAATAATCCGGCACACCAATAACTTCATTTTCCCACTTCTAGCCCACTGACTAGAAAAGTTAGCCCTGTATTAGATAAATGTACATGTAAAGTTATATATGCGTTCCAGTATTGGATACCTTATGTTTATATCATCTCTCCAAAACACTGGGAGTTGTACTCTGGCATTCGTCAGAATGTGCAGCAAAAAAGGATAAACAAGATTGAAGATTTTTTTTCAAGATTTTTATTTTTTATTCAATTAGCGGGATATTTTTACAATAGTAACAATCACCATTTAAAATAAATAAAGAAAAGAAAAACACAATTAGTGTCCCAATAATATAACTACCAAACTGACTTACCACCAAACCAATGTGGCTGGCTCCATAGGATAGGTTAGGGTATTCGTGTTTATCCTTGTAAATGAGAAAACTAGAAAAGCGTTAACACATTGGCAATCGTCAGATTACAAATTGGCAGATTATTTTACATAATACTTTTGTTAGATATGTAAACCACTGTACTGAACAAGACATGTTTCAGATCTCCCCTGAAACGAGATACAGGGCACAGCTGGAACAGTTGGCCAGTATGGGCTTCGTGAACCGCGATGCAAATATTCAAGCATTAACTGCTACCAATGGCAACGTGAACGCTGCCATCGAATTTTTACTCGGATAATTTAGATTGTGATATGTGTGGATAGTCTGGGTCTCAGCGCAGGGGCTTGTGGGTTTCTGTGTCTTTTAATTGCAACTTAAACCGTGCTAGAACCTTATTTTGAACTGATTAAAAGTCATATCTCTTTATAACATCTCGAGACTAAAAAAATCATGATGTATTGATGTTTATTCTGTGTATTTGTGCATAATTTAACGTTTACCTGGTGATCGGCAATAGTAGTACATTTTCCCATGGTAGATACTACACGTTATTTGTGTACCAGTTAACAAACGCCAAAATGATAAACCAAATCTAAAGATTCTCAACATTGTAAATTGACGCTAATTTTTGATTGTATTATTCCCACTTTCTCTCTTCAGCTTGTCAGAATAATTTTACGTAACCGGTATGTTTTAAGAATACGTGCTTTAAAGTATTTATAGTATAAAACTGTACATATTGTACACACGCCAGTGTGATTGTTCATGCAGTCAGAAGTCCAGAGAAATACAACGAACAGACATTTTAACATAGGTTCACATTCTGCCGAATATAAGTTTTGATGGAAATTCTTTTCTAATAAAAAAGTCGGTTTAGGTTAGTAGTAGTCTGTATATAATATACAGCATGATGCGATAGGATCGGATATTCATGTTTATCTCTGAACGGGAAAGCGCAAGGGGCGTAAGCACACGGGCAATCAGATCACCTCGCGCTCACCGTCGGGTTACCGGAGCTACTACAATGTGTGTTTGGTTCCTTTAATTTAGTAGAAACCAATAATCCGCTTGGTTCACGCAATGTCCGTTAAGTGCCTTGTCCAAGGACAGAACCGACTAGCTAGCGACCAGTTTCGAAACTGCAACCGGTTAAAAATCGTCACACCAAACCACCAGACTAATCGGTCGGACGTATTGCAGTGTATTGTGTATCAATTACATGTTTCTTTAATTTGGTAGAACCTATCATCCCATTGGGTTCATGCAATGTCCGTTAAAAGGTCACAACCGACTAGCTAGTGACTAGTTTCGAATCAGAAACTCTACGGCTGAAATGTGACGCACTAACCCATCAAGCTAATCGATCGTACTAAAAGGTAAACCGAGTTTAATTATGCTTTATTACTAATTCATGTGCCTCACGCCCACATATTTTCCCTACGAAACCAGAGTAATTTTATCCTAATACGGGCCTTTTAGGTATGCATTCCTAAGCACGGCGTGTCACTGTTCACCCGCCCGTAATTCTTTGAAATCCTTTCGTCATATTGTTGTAAACAAAAGTCTGCAGTACAATTTAAGTGGTACGTCGATGCCGTTTTTTTTGTTAAATCTTATAAACCCATTTGTTGTAAGTCACGAACGTAGTTTTAATTTTTTAAGAATAAAACATAGAAAGAGCGAAAATCGGAAATATATAAATTTGTTTACGTCCGCTCTAAACGTTTTGTTGTGAGCTGATTAGTGTAGTCACGTGATATTTCCATCCGCATGTGGCGCTATAGACAATCAAAACTCAACGACACAAAAAAGCGTGACTAGCGGTTCTCAATACAGAATGAACTTAATTGTTGCAACCTAAGCGACGTTTATTTCGAATTTCTGTGTTTATAGTGAGAAACTACTTATGTAAGTCACTTACAGGACACTAGAATATAAAAAGTCATTAACCGGATAATGTAAATGAGGTACCCAATGTTTATTCTAGGTTAAAAGTTCATCGAGCTGTGTGCGCGTGTTTGGCGGGCTCAGTGGTCAGTGGGCATGACGGCGTTTTATTGCCCTTGTATTTTGCACCTCTTAATAAATTCCATGCGTGTGCTTTTTATAAATAACAAAAATAAGTACAGTATGCAAGTGTTGTATGAAGTAAAAAGTTTTATGGCTTGTAGGGATATTGTATATGATAATAGCCAGTCTAAAAATTGTAAACAAGGTTGTTTAGTGTAGAATTATGTTAAATCTGTTAATTTTTTACTATAAAATTGTAGAAAATATTCTAAACAATAGCCCTATAGAATAAACCGGTTTAATAATTGGTTCAAATACTAGTGGTTGTTGTAGGAATATGGTAATATGGAATATTTTATTTGTGTTAAAGTTTAGAAATTATTTGTATTTTTTAACAATAGATTTATCAGTTAATATGTTATATTTTTCACGATGTAGGCCTTTCAAACGAAACTAAACAACAACATAAATTGGATTGGTAAATTGGAAAAACTAAAAGGAGGGAAAGCGGGAAACCCCACTCTAAAATGAAGATTATGACATTATAGTTAGTCTTAAACATGGGGTAGGGGTTAAGGTTAGTTCTGGGGTTGAGCTTGGTGTTTAGGGAAGGGTTTAAATTAGTTTCCCCAGTTTTAATGTACAGTTTCCCTCCTTTTAGTGTTGCCCGGGAAAAAGCGAAGGAGAAAAGCATTTTCGTATAATGAATATTTGGGTTGTCAGTGTTATTGTTACGGATCTGTTATCAACATTATATGTGAAGATAAAACCGGCTATTTTTTATGAAAAAAGTGTTAACGTTACTAAATAGTACTTGTGCATTCAATTGCTATTAAAGTCTCGCTAGGCCTACGGTTTAGGCCTCAAAATTACTTATTTCAGTTTACTTTTTTCCCAGATTATAGTGGTGTATATATTTGTATATATAAGACCATGTCAGTGGTTAGTTCAGGACGAACACAACGCAAAGATAAATCCTCGTCTCTTAACACAATGAAAAATTCACAAGTAGCAAAGGTAAATGTATCGATTATTAGATCTCGTGAAAAATGCTTTATCTTTAAATAATGGGAAAGAAAGCTTTGATCAGCAGCTTTCCCTGACATATGGTATATGAAGGATTATTTACTGATGTTTTAAGTTCTTGAAATAATCTTAATACTATAATGATATAGTGTTTTAGATTGTTTGATGATTTTCTTTTTATTCTATAAATGCCACGTGATTAAAAAATGGCCCTTTTATATTTTATTTATATATAAATCCAATCATAATGTAAAAAGTAGGAATGTTAAAGAAATTTTCATGTATTTAGTGATTCAAGGACTTGCTTGGGATAATTGTCATTTTATTTTATTTTATTGATTAATGGTTTATGAAGAATTCCTTATAGACACTGGTTAATGGTGCTGGCAATATAAGAACAAGAGCAGTGATAGACTTCAATTTAAACACAAACATAAAAAGTGGGGTTCATATATTTGTGTTAGTTGCCAATGCGTAATATCTTCCGCTGGCCCTGGCAGGATTAAGCCAATACTATGTAAAAACAAGAGAAATCTTAGGAACAGAGTTATATAAACTGAGACTGTTAAATTGTTAAAAGTTGTAACCAGAAAAAGAAAGGGTAATGGCTTTAAAAATCTGTAGCAGTTTTCAATTGTGATCTAAAGAGTTTGGCTAGGGTATCGGCTCTACTAATAATATATGGATGCGTTTATTGTCAATTGGTATATCACAAAGGACAAGCAATCAGAAACTGGCTTTGGCAACAATTAAAATTACAATATTAAAACCAAAATTTTTGCAGTTATAAGTTGGTGAACTCTGTACCATTTTTATTTATAATTGCTGTCACAGTATTGATCATCACAAAATATCATGAATTGTATATTCGTGTTAATTTATTTTACCACGGCAAATTAAAATGCTGATGTTTTCCCGGTATCATGTGTTTATTATTAATTAGCAGGTGATATTTAATATGGTACAAAGAGGAACAACGTTTTAAGACATCGCTTAGTAAAATGAAACATGTAATAATAGATCCTAATATTAAGTAATCATTAACAGCTAAGCAGATATCGGCAGTCTAAACAAGATTAACAAATATAGTTTTTAAACGATGGCTGCAAGGATTCTTATGTTAAAGGTCTGTCATGTTAACTTGATATACTGCAAACTCTAAAAGTTTTAAACACTCAAGTTTCACTTAGCATTTTTGGTTCTTGCTTATTGGTTTTGTAGATTTAAATGGCCATTTTTGGCTTAAACTTTGTAGTTTTACTTTATGATAAGTCAGCCTGTTTGTACCTCACTTCCACAGTTTCTATTTTCATAAATTTAATTATAAAGTTTTAAATGTAATTTTAAAAATGTAAGAAATATTAACACCCCGTAGATTTTAAATGAACTGTGAAAAAAGTTTGGAAACCAGATTTATACCTACTAGGGTTATGTATAAAGGGCGTTTTCCGCATACAATCATAAGTTTTAAGGCCATGTCAGAGTAAAACGGCTGCACAATTTTTCTTATTTTGTCCAAAACTTATTTAAATTACCACAAACGCAGTGTCTATTCATGGCCCATACCAGCAAAACACACAAGTTATTCGTCTGAGTTATAATGACCAAAGGAGAAACTAAATATTTATTCTGTCGTCCTGCAACAGAGTTTATGTAACATATATAGTTTTGTTTATTTTTAAAATTCACAAGATACCCGTGAATGAATTTCGTAGGACAGATTTTCCCACACCTACACACGAGAATTCAATATTATCCTGTAGTAATGAGATAGAGCGTTTGTTATTTTATCTTGTTTATGTTCTGCAGGCTACAGCTGATCAGATACGACTTGCGCAGATGATAAGCAACAGTGGACGAGATGATGATATAGAAATGCACAACAATGTTGCCAAGGTAAGATTACTTTTCTCTTCGGCACAAAGATTTGTAAATCTTTTTTATGATAAGTCAGCCTGTTTATACCCCACTTACGGTATACAGTTTTGATTTTTATAAATTTAAAGTTTTAAATGTAATTTAAAAAAATTAAGAAATATCAACACCCCCCATACACAAAGATTTTTAAATCTTGTTCTCAGCAATGTTTGTATGTTATTGTATAAACTACTACAGAAGCAGACAAAGGACATGTTTTTTAATGATTGTAAACAAACTAAGCAAGCTGGCACCCACCAAGTTTATTTATTTTCTACTTCTACTTTACTGTTTAAAATAAACTTCCATATTTGAAACTCATTTGAATGTTATTAATAATAATCAATAATCATGGAAAGTTTTTTCAAGTTCTATGTTTGAGTCTTGCGTAAAAAGATGGTGCTTTACAGCGAAATCCATTTATCTTAACAATCAATCAACCAGCTTTAGATTGGCCTTGAATTTAACATTGTTTAACACGATTTCACAGTAGGCTCATCTATTATTCCTTGTCCTTTATTTGGTCCGGTTAATTCACTGTTTGTTTCGTTGTTTACAGTAAGGACCCATAAATAATTAAAAATTTCCCAGTTAATACTCATTACATCTTATTCTATTTCTGCTTTTATAATGTTCTGTACTGCATTGAAGTTAAGTTAAAGAAGTAAAGGGTGCGAAATCCACAATGCCTTGCAAATTTTACAGTACAAAAACCCACTTTTCACAAAAAGGGTACAAACTGTACACTTTGCACACTAATACACCCCTTATATGAACTAAATTCGGGTTAAAATGAGTTCAATACGATTTAAATTAGGCATGGGCAACATACCGTCCGTGAAGGGATTTTGACCGGCTCACAGACTGTATCTAACCATACCCTGTAATTAGGATATTGAATACTATTCATGTAATAATCCGACTAGAGAAGTTGCCCACTCCTAATTTAAATGAAACACAGCTTTGTTAACATATGTGCTTTCAAATGATAATGCCCCTTAGAGCCTCCAATAAAACAACATGTTAACTTAAACATTAACAAGTTAACTTTGCTAAGAGTCCTAATATTACCCAATAATTATATTTAGCATGCCATACCAATGAACATATGGTAACATGATGGTTAGGAGCACTTTTACACTTTAAACAACAAGTGTCATCTGTGACCAAAACACAAGTGTCGTTTGTCTGTGAATTTCATTGACGTTTCTTGGTACTTAAACCTATGTTAATAGTGTCTATTTTTACCCTCATTTTCCTACAATAACAGCAATGACCATAGATGAAATTTTAAAGCCTGACTTTGTCCTAATTACACCCTGAAATAAACGATTCATATAAAACCAAGTTTTTTTAATTTTTAGTAAAATAAAATTCAAATATTAAAACCTAGTTTTTTTTTTAATTTCTTTAGTAAAATAAAATTCAAATATTTGTAAATATTTTCAAGCTGCAACGTTTTTTATTTTTATATTAGATTATTGAAATCACTGGAGCAAGTGAAGACAACGCCCGTACTGCACTCTATGATGCTAATAACGACACAAACAGAGCCATCGAACTTATATTGGAAGGTGGTTCACTTAATCAGGTGAATTTATAATGGGTAGAATTGGTAGTAGCAATATTTTTGTATGTTGCCCGAAAACATAATGACGAATTCCTTTTTTCAGAACAGAGGTTATTTTAGTGAGAAACTCAAAATATTTATATTTGACCATATTGAAGTGTTTTGTAAGAATATTGAACTACATTGTATTGTTTTAAATAATCACCTACATTAATGCAAAATGCAAAGTTAACTTTTTTGCAAAGCAGCATTACACACTCTTTTCTTAACATCATTGTATTTGATT
>CH003129.1:184824-201297 GCA_000149265.1 Ciona savignyi
TGATTTATTGTTGATGTTGCAGGAAAGATTGATTTATTGTTGATGTTGCAGGAAGAGTTGTTTTATTGTTGATGTTGCAGGGAAGAGTTGATTTAGTGTTGGTGTTGCAGGGAAGAGTTGATTTATTGTTGATGTTGCAGGGAAGAGTTGTTTTATTGTTGATGTTGCAGGGAAGAGTTGATTTATTGTTGATGTTGCAGGGAAGAGTTGATTTATTGTTGATGTTGCAGGAAAGAGTTGTTTTATTGTTGATGTTGCAGGAAGAGTTGATTTATTGTTGATGTTGCAGGAAGAGTTGTTTTATTGTTGATGTTGCAGGAAGAGTTGTTTTATTGTTGGTGTTGCAGGGAAGAGTTGTTTTATTGTTGATGTTGCAGGAAGAGTTGATTTATTGTTGATGTTGCAGGAAAGAGTTGATTTATTGTTGATGTTGCAGGAAACAGTTGATTTATTGTTGTTGTAGGGAAGAGTTGATTTATTGTTGATGTTGCACGGAAGAGTTGTTTTATTGTTGATGTTGCAGGGAAGAGTTGATTTATTGTTGATGTTGCAGGGAAGAGTTGTTTTATTGTTGATGTTGCAAGGAAGAGTTGATTTATTGTTGATGTTGCAGGGAAGAGTTGATTTATTGTTGATGTTGCAGGGAAGAGTTGATTTAGTGTTGGTGTTGCAGGGAAGAGTTGATTTATTGTTGATGTTGCAGGGAAGAGTTGATTTAGTGTTGGTGTTGCAGGGAAGAGTTATTTAGTGTTGGTGTTGCAGGAAAGAGTTGTTTTATTGTTGATGTTGCTGGGAAGAGTTGATTTATTGTTGATGTTGCAGGGAAGAGTTGATTTAGTGTTGGTGTTGCAGGGAAAAGTTGTTTTATTGTTGATGTTGCAGGGAAGAGTTGTTTTATTGTTGATGTTGCAGGAAAGAGTTGTTTTATTGTTGATGTTGCTGGGAAGAGTTGATTTATTGTTGATGTTGCAGGGAAGAGTTGATTTAGTGTTGGTGTTGCAGGGAAAAGTTGTTTTATTGTTGATGTTGCAGGGAAGAGTTGTTTTATTGTTGATGTTGCAGGGAAGAGTTGTTTTATTGTTGATGTTGCAAGGAAGAGTTGTTTTATTGTTGATGTTGCAGGGAAGAGTTGTTTTATTGTTGATGTTGCAGGGGAAGAGTTGATTTAGTGTTGATATTGCAGGAAAGAGTTGTTTTATTGTTGATGTTGCAGGAAAGAGTTGTTTTATTGTTGATGTTGCAGGAAGAGTTGATTTATTGTTGATGTTGCAGGGAAGAGTTGTTTTATTGTTTATGTTGCAAGGAAGAGTTGTTTTATTGTTGATGTTGCAGGAAGAGTTGATTTATTGTTGATGTTGCAGGGAAGAGTTGTTTAATTGTTTATGTTGCAGGGAAGAGTTGATTTATTGTTGATGTTGCAAGGAAGAGTTGTTTTATTGTTTATGTTGCAAGGAAGAGTTGTTTTATTGTTTATGTTGCAAGGAAGAGTTGTTTTATTGTTTATGTTGCAAGGAAGAGTTGTTTTATTGTTTATGTTGCAAGGAAGAGTTGATTTAGTGTTGGTGTTGCAGGGAAGAGTTGATTTAGTGTTGATATTGCAGGAAAGAGTTGTTTTATTGTTGATGTTGCAGGAAGAGTTGTTTTATTGTTGATGAAATTGCAGGACAGTGGAGTTGATTTTATTGCCTTGATGTTTCTGGGAAGAGTTGTTTTATTGTTGATGTTGCAGGAAAGAGTTGATTTAGTGTTGATGTTGCAGGGAAGAGTTGTTTTATTGTTGATGTTGCAGGGAAGAGTTGATTTATTGTTAATGTTGCAGGGAAAAGTTGTTTTATTGTTTATGTTGCAAGGAAGAGTTGTTTTATTGTTTATGTTGCAAGGAAGAGTTGATTTATTGTTGATGTTGCAGGGAAGAGTTGATTTATTGTTGATGTTGCAGGGAAGAGTTGATTTATTGTTGATGTTGCAGGGAAGAGTTGTTTTATTGTTGATGTTGCAGGGAAGAGTGGATTTATTGTTGATGTTGCAGGGAAGAGCAGTGATCGGATGCCAGATGATGATGGAAGAGCGTCGGAGAGCAGAGAGCGACAGAGAGGTGGGAGACGGGGAAGAGGAAGAGGGAGCGCTCCTCGTGGAGGAAGATTTCCAGCACGTGGCCCTCGGAGATTCGCGTAAGTGTTTCCATTTATTTTTTAACAACAAATAATCAGTGTTTCCATTGATTTTTTAACAACCAACAATCAGTGTTTCCATTTTTTAAGTTTAACAACCAACAATCAGTGTTTCCATTTTTTAAGTTTAACAACAAATAATCAGTGTTTCCATTTTTTTAAGTTTAACAACAAATAATCAGTGTTTCTATTTTTTTAAGTTCAACAACAAATAATCAGTGTTTCCATTTTTTTAAGTTCAACAACAAATAATCAGTGTTTCCATTTTTTTAAGTTCAACAACAAATAATCAGTGTTTCCATTTTTTAAGTTTAACAACAAATAATCAGTGTTTCCATTTTTTTAAGTTCAACAACAAATAATCAGTGTTTCCATTTTTTAAGTTTAACAACAAATAATCAGTGTTTCCATTTTTTTAAGTTCAACAACAAATAATCAGTGTTTCCATTTTTTAAGTTCAACAACAAATAATCAGTGTTTCCATTTTTTTAAGTTCAACAACAAATAATCAGTGTTTCCATTTTTTAAGTTTAACAACAAATAATCAGTGTTTCCATTTTTTTAAGTTCAACAACAAATAATCAGTGTTTCCATTCCATTTTTTTAAGTTCAACAACAAATAATCAGTTTTTCCAATTATTTTTTTGAAGTTAACAACAAATATTTTGTAACAAAATGTATATAACAAAATTTCAAAAAAATTTATGACATTTTACAATTCAGCAATCAAGCTTTAAAATGGTCCTTGAAGTTGGATTACAAAATTTTAGTATAGAATAGGATATTCATGTTTAACCTAATAAATTGTAAAACGCAAGCCACGTTATTAGACACCGGTCATGTCAGATTACCTTGCGCCCATTGTCGGGTTACTAGAGCTATTGCAGTGTGTTGTGCATGAATCATACGTTCCTTTATATTAGTACAACCCATCATTCCACTTAGTTTATGCAATGTCCGTTAAGTTTCTTTCCCAAAGACACAACCAACTAGCTAGAGGCCAGCTTTAAACCTGCAGCCTTTAACTGAAAGTCTGCCTAATAACCTATGAAGTTGTGGGTCAGCAATACTTAAACGCACCCCTTCCGCAGAAGGTACAGAGGGGGTTACAACGGGGGTAGGAACACGGGGGAGAATCAGACTGAATTTGAGGATGGCTTCGGGTACAAGATGGAAGATCCTCCTGCCACAAACGACGTAACACAAGATACAGAAGAAGTATGGGGAATGGAGGTGGGTGCTTTGGAAGCCACAAACATTGAAACAAATATATTTCACATTCTGGATGGGAAAGTTTGTAGTAAAGAGTGTGGCTGTAGGTGCTAACCTAACTTTGCACAGTTTACTACATCTTTTTTGTGAGTTAGGATAGGATAGTATATACATGTTTATCCCCGTGAATGGGAAAACCAAGGTGGTTGTTAATACATATGCAATCGTTAGATCCCCTTGCACCCACTTTACTGGAGCTATTGCAATGTGTTGTGTGATTCACACATTCCTTCAATTTGGTAAAAGCCATTAAACCGCTGGGTTCAGGCAATGTCCACTAAGTGCCTTTCCCAAGGACACAATCGACTAGCTAGCGACCAGTTTCGCACCTGCAACCCTCTCGATTGAAAGGCATCTCACTAATCCGTCAGGCTAACCGGTCGGAGTTCATGTAATGGGTATTATGCTTCAACCAATTAATTTTTGTGAACAAGGTTGTTATTCAGATATATAGTAAATTATCCTGTTAAGTTAATTCATGTTATGTTTTAGGCATGTTAAACATAATTTAGTATATATTTACATCTTGTATTGTGTAAACACCTATCTGTATGTGTTTAATTATGTTTTGCTTTAATATATAATCAACATGAAAGGCTTATAAATAAGCACTTGTACATTGTTCGCAGCTTTATTTCTTGATATTTTAATCTGTGAAATAGTTATTAAGAATATAGTGGAGCATCAACCTATATTAGAGATGACAGTATACCTCAGGCAATTTACATATTAGGGTTTAACAGGTCAAATTGCCATATGCTACAAAACACCTGTTCAAATGTAAAACTAGCAGATGTAACTTTACCCCATGATGTAATTCTATCTTATTATTACAAATAAAGAGAAGCAAGGAAAGGCTGTAAATTGTAAATATCTTTGCATCTAATGGATGTTTTTTTACCAGTAATTGTTAATTTAAAAGTTTAAAATATGTTGGTTTTCTCCGAAAATTTGTATTTAAAACAAAGCAACTGGCAAGAGTGTATTCATAAGCGTTAAGTTGGCCAGCTAATGGGGCAATCTGCATTCTTTCCTTTACTTTCTATCAAAAGCAACCTAAATAGAATCTAAAATTCTGTTTTCAATGACTTAGTAGTGTTTTGAACTAAATCAAGGATACAAAATCAAGCGTACAACATGTATCTTTTGCACGAACGCACATTTGCAGCACTGGTATAGCATCAAGTTTATGTTTGAATTCCTAATTTTCAGGTTGGTACATGGACGAATGACCAACAGATTACAGAGAAAAAGAACGACTCTTTTTCGGAAGCATGGGGCACTGAAAGCTGGAATGACGATGTGAGTGTTTTAATGGGTGCCTGATCTATATTATATTACAGAACATTTGTATGGGCGCGCCTATGGTAGCACCGGGACCAGGAATGTAGGCCATGATACATTACAGTAGTATGGGTGGGTACATGGTAGCGCCGGGACCAGGAATGTAGGCCATGATACATTACATTAGTACGGTTGGGTCCACGGTAGCACTGGGACCAGGAATGTAGTCCATGATACATTACAGTAGTATGGGTGGGTCCATAGTAGCGTCGGGACCATGAATTTAAGCCAGAATGCATTACATTAGTGGGGGTGGGTCGATGGTAGCACTGGGACCAGGAATTTATGCAATGATGCAATACATTAGTATGGGTGGGTTCATGGTGGTTTTCTCAATCTATCTAAGACAAAACAACGTTCAATTTTTTTGGTTTAAACTCTTAATATAAAGGGATGTACACAATTGCAACATTTCAATGTTGAAGGAACTGAAAACATTGACGGCGTTTTACGAGCTTAATAAATATGTTTGCACACATACAATGTAGGGATTTTTGTGGTCTCAGTGTTAGACTGGGTAATAACAATTTACATTTAGACTGATTGTACAATAGGCGTTGGGATTAATAAGCGCATTGGTTGTTGTGTAAGTGATGTCATAAATTGTACTGTTGCATCACTATCAATGTTATATTCCAACATTAAACACATAAGGGTCTGTTTTAGACTGTCAGTGTTAGACGAAAATTAGATTTTAAAACGAAATGGAATTCTTGTTGATGCAAGTCGTTGTAATAATTTGTCCATTTTAAACAAAATGTACTCGTAGGGATATATAAACCTAACAAGGTCTTATTTAGATTTGAAACTCTCACCAATTCTCTATGCATGGCTGACCGAGCATTTACCAGTGTTTGTGAGATCCTAAAAAGTAAAAAAATGATTATTAAAATCCCATCATAGCCAGCTTACTTGGTGTCAAATTTCAACTTTCATTAAAATTTGAGCATAAATTAAGAATTTTAAACATTGGTATGCCCTTAAAACATGTATAAATGGGCCTTTTATGACCTAAATTCATGGTCCCGGTGCTACCGTGGACCTGCCCTTAAAAAGAGAAATTAAAAAAAAAAAACCTTAAAAGGCTTTCGCCCTTAAAAAGCCCTTAAAAAGAGAAATTTGTCATTAAAAGAGAAATCTCCATAACAGTTCGATACCTGTATAATTTTATCAGGATTTCTGGTAATTTCCCCGTAGTTTAAATAGGAACTAAAAGGCCATAAAATCTGTGCTGAAACCTTATCACATGTCCATCATAAATTCTGATTATAAATCCCATCATAAAATTAATACCTTATCGATTATGTCCAAAATATTCGTTATTTTATTGGACATATTGTGTAAATATTACACAATAATTTAAATGAGAAGTTGTAGTCAATTCCGGGACATTTAATTTACAGTTTTTATTTAGTTCCTCCTTTTTAAGAAGGTTTATAAATTTGTCGGTTTTTTGTACACTTTAATTTAATTTAAATTCATTGATACGCAACACCAGTTTTAAGTCGAAAAAAACTTTTTAAACTCATTTTACCTTTGATAATAAAACGTCTGAAAATATATATTAATAAAAAAATGGTGTATGTTTTAAGTTTGCCTTGAGTATCAAATGTATTTGAATATTAAATGTATTGCATTTATTGGGTAACTTATCATCAAAAATACTTTAAATAAAAAAGAATGCACAATAAAATGGATACAATCAAAAAAATGAGTATACCTTATCTAAGCTAGATTTCAAAACCAACCAGCAGTCTGCGATAAATTACCAATCAATGGAACAAACTCAGCTATCCGTGACTGGTAGCTATGAAACCTATTGGGTTTGATAGACATCTATCTAAAGTTTTGGTCTTCGCAGTTAGTGTGTCAACTCTCAAAAATATATATATATTTCTGAAAATAACAATTTTAAATTCTCAAACCTCACTTATTGAAAATTTTAAGGATTAAAAAACTCGAACAGTGGTCTGAAATCATAATTACGATAAGAAAACAAAACTTTTTTAACATATTAATATTTTGTGCAGCAAGGAAATAGTAGTTTTAATAACAAGGCATATTTGCATGGAAATAAGATACGAGTGCAGTATAACTGGGGGTATTTCCAGCCACCCCATATGTGTGGCTTTGCAAGGATAAATATTTATTAAACAAGAGATTTTGTTGGTAGGGAAAACCCCACGTGAGGTTTGAGGTTATTAGGCGAGTAGTAACAGTGGGTATAATGCCTTCAAAATGTGATATTCTCATACCATGGTTACTACTTAAATAATATGGCTAGCATAGAATCGAAGTTATTGATGCTTTTTGTCATTAAAATTGAACCATTTTTGTATTCAAAATTGCGCTTCTTCCACCCTTAGCAATAAAATTAAATTTCTTCAGTTTTAAACCAATTAAAAACGAAAATCACCATATTTAACAACCCAACTTGCCTATTTTACCAAATAATCCCCCTTTGCGCCACTGTCAAAATGATGAGATAACTCTATACCCATCCACTAGTATTTGTAATGTTGCACATTGTGCTAAAATTAATTGTATTTTTTTTTAAATTCTGCCATTTTTTTATTGTCTAAATTCTGATCCTTCACCCAGCTGACGGAAACGAAAGTCTTTCAGTCACAAAACTCAGCCCCAATTACTGGAGCTCTTCCCCCTACCAGCGTCCCTAATCATGCCCCATCGGCCCCACAAATGGGTGAACGGATTGACATTGGAACACTCTTTAAGAAAAACCACCCTGGTGAGAATTGGTTTCGGAGCAAAAGTTGTAACCTCGATTTTATTGAATCATTCAAGTCCAGTGTTGCAGCCCTTAAAAAACTTCCTTATACAAAATTATTCTGCATGAGAACTAAATTTTCTGCCTCAAATTACCCACCACTATTTAACTACTTTCATCTAATTTGTGCACCCTCAACTTTACCACCATACAGCTACAATTATACTCACCTATTTCCCCCTTTCTAACCAAAAACACCCTCCCTTTTTCTGATTCCAATCTTCCTAACCCCTTTACACCCAAACACCCCTATCACTTTACCCAACCAAAATTAGTTTAACCCTCCAACAACCCCAATAACCACCCACGCACCCCAGGAGCCACCACAGATGGAGGAAACTACAAGGGGGACAACGGGATGGTGTTCAACAACACGTCCCACCATTCACCCCCCTCCGTCATCCAACAGCTCCAACAGCAGGGCCAGGTACCTTCATTTGCTGTTTGTACTTCTAGTAATACACATTAAATAATTAATTAAATTTTAAAAAAAGAAGAAAATATGTCTTGGCGATAGACAAAAAAGTCATTAGTAGCGAGGTTCTTGGTTTATTTTGTACTTTTCATCCATTTGCATATCTGCAAATACCCTTTTTTTGTTGTGTACTTTTTAACGATACCCTTAAAATAATCATTGGCCCATTTTTGAAAAAAAAAACAAAGTCAAAAAAAGTGGTCAATGGATACATATACTGACTCATACAAAACGGTCCACGCGACAAGCCAGCTGATCATGGGTTCGAAACTTGGCTCGGTAAAAAATGTTTTGTAGAAAGATAGAAAAAGTCCAGACAGGTGCTTGTTTTAATTTCTACCCTACTTAACTCCTATAAATGTTTTAACTCATTTTCCTAGTAATAAATCAATCATTGATTTCCTGACTTACCCAGGTAAAACCCCCTTTTCCCCCACAGTCGACCTCGTTATTCAGCGACAGCAAGCCGGTCCCCGACATGGAAGCCCCGTCGTCACGATTATTCGGCTCGTACGACACCCAGAATAAAACCCCGGTCAACCCCTCCCATTATGGGGCGACCCAGCACCCCTCGGACAAGTGAGTCTCTACTTTCTAACTGGTTTTAAGCGATGTTTTGATCATAGCCAAATCACCTGAAATATCTCAATTTGAATCGCCTCGAATACGTCTCAAAAGTTTTATTTTAGCTTTGTCTGCTTTAATTGTTGTTTTTTTTATTTAAAAATACCTTTTTTATGTTGTCTGAGTGATTGGTTGTGAGACTAACAACTGGTTGGATGCGTGTTTAAATCTAGCCGTTCACTGGTATCCTGTGTCTTTGGTCAATGAACTTAATAGACATTGCTCCTTTCCAGAGGATTCTTATAAGTTACAACCGTTAAGAATGTCTCTATGTATACAACAAATTGTAATAGGACTGGCAACTTAACCTTGATTCCCAGCTTCCAATAACAGTTTGATAAATTCTCCGATTCATATTAATTATTTTGAAAAATGTTTTTGTTGCTCTTTCAGTACATGTTAAAGCGGTTGGGAATCCTAGATTCAAAATTATGGATTCCATAATTTGTCTAGAAACCAAAATGTTTCAAAAAAGGACATCCTTTCTTATTTGACAGTAACTAAAAAATTGTAAATCCAAGCTTGACTTGTTCAATACTGAGATCAATAACAAGCATCTGATCCCAAACCTTCTTTTACACAGTTCGCACGCCCAGTACAATGGTAAGGTGGGGCCGGATGAGCCGCAGGGGTCGGCTCTGCTCGGTACATTTGGGGAGCAGTTCAAAGGTCAGGATCAGAGGTCGATGCTCGGACAAATTTCCGACCTCACAAAGTCTGCGTTCACAGCTATTAAGCCGGTGGGTCTTGTGTTCTACTCTGTGCTAGAACTGTTCTAATGCAGTACATTGTCATGTTGTCAAAGCTAGAACTGTTCTAATTCAGTACATTGTCATGTTGTCAAAGCTAGAACTGTTCTAATTCAGTACATTGTCATGTTGTCAAAGCTAGAACTGTTCTGGTGCAGTACAATGTAATTTTGTCAAAGCTAGAACTGTTCTGGTGCAGTACAGTACACGTCAAATTATGGTGAAGTACACGTCAAATTAGTTGGTTGCCATATGTTACATCATAGCAGAACTAGAAACGAGCTATAAAGTGCTGATGTACTTGTTTCAAACCTTAGTAAAGATGCAGATTTATTTAATTTGTGTTGAAAAGTAAACCACATCTGCGCTAAGTTTTTGCCCCACTGTCCATTAAACTTAATTACACTGACTTTATATCGGTGTTATCCAGGAATTAGTACAAACTTTCCAGTTACATAATACTATGATTATAGAACATAATCATACAGAACATAATACTATGACTGTATCAAATTGCACATTTCATACATTGCAATATTGGTATATTTGATTTTTGCCCTATTTTTTATATTTCACTATAAATTAGTCTCACTGGACCTTATTGCACAAAGTGGACTTCTGTATTAAACCCAAACCCATTTTACCCTCTAAACACCCCCATTACTCACCCAACCCACCCATCCACAGAGTTACCCACAAAGTGGACTTGTATTAAACCCAAACACTTCTTACCCCCTAAAACCCCCCATTACTCACCCAACCCCACCCACCCACAGAGTGACCCACAAAGTGGACTTGTATTAAACCCAAACACTTCTTACCCCCTAAAACCCCCCATTACTCACCCAACCCACCCATCCACAGAGTTACCCACAAAGTGGACTTGTATTAAACCCAAACACTTCTTACCCCCTAAAACCCCCCATTACTCACCCAACCCCACCCACCCACAGAGTGACCCACAAAGTGGACTTTTGTATTAAACAACTCCACCCACCCACAGAGTGACCCACAAAGTGGACTTCCACCGAATGATCCCAACGATTACTCAAGGTTCTCACAAGCGCAGCAGAGAGAGGCGACTGAAGCAGTTAAAGCCTCGGTAACCATTAACATAGAAAGCTTAATGTTGTTTAATTATGCTTCTGGGTGTCCATTTCCGAATAAAGATTAGAATTTCATCTGAATAGGAAGTGATTCCAAATTATTTTTTTATTTTAGTAATTCGCGGCTTAAATTTTTCGATTTTAGAATAATTGGAGAAACTAAACTAGTTCTTATAGTGCCTATGAACAATAAACATTTATGTAAATGATCTTTTTTCTGGAGCTTGGTAAAATACCCAGTTGGTTTGTTTTTTATGCTTGATTATCAGTTTAAGTTAAGCCATTTAGTACGCAATACATTAAGTACACAAGGTGCTGATGATACTTATTTGATGAAAAAGTACACATTCATTTTAGTTGCCCCAATTTTGGTTTAAAAATTTTAGATTCCCGTACATTTTGATTTTAGATACCAATGAAATGAAATTCGAATTCCAATGCATACAATATATTGAATGTTATTTTGTGCACATTTCACAGCACAGTGCATATTATTTTGTACATATGTCACAATGCATATTATTTTCCACAACGCATATTATTTTGTATATCATGTCACAATGCATATTATCCTCCTCCTCCCAGTTGGGATTGTCACCAGTGACCACAGAGCAAGTGGAGACATCAAGGACGTTGCCTCCAGGGATGGGTCAAGCACAGCACAACACCCTGTCGTTTGGAGCCCCACAGTCTGTGATACGACAACCCAAGCAACAGAGGAGAAAGCAGGCAAAAGTAACTCATTCTTGTTCATAGCTTAGTAGGGCTAAAGGGGAAAACTGTATTCTGATAATGGGAGAACTAGACTCTGATAGTCGTTAACTCGACCGAAAAAATGGTTAACAGAAATTGCAAAGTTTAAAAATATGGTCCACTACAGGGGTGGGGGCCAGATGTGGGAAAATTAAGTTCTTGGTGGGTCGGATTATTACCTGAATAATATTTAATATCTTTATGGTTAGATACAGTCTTGTGGGTCGGTCAAAATCCCTTCACAGGCCGTATGTAGCCCATGTCTAGTCTACTGAAATCTTAAATACATTCAACATTTTTTAATTAGACAATGCTTTGTAAATATACAATTCTTAGAGTAAGAGTTAAGTTAGCTTTTCACAAAAAAATGTGTTTTTATTCGACACACAAAATTGTTATGAACCGTTAACTAATGCACAGTCTGATATTTATTAAGTCAAAGCAAATCTCCATGTACCATTGAACATATTTAGGCATATAGGGGAGTAAAAACAAATCCTCATCATTTACTAGCGCTTCCACACACCAGGGGAAATCTTACTTGCTCAAAATTTGATGGATTTTTGGCCCTGGTTTTGTAATACACAGCCCTATAGTTTTGTTTAAGTCAAATCAAACATCTCAAAATATCAAATACCATTAAACATATTACCTTTAACCCACAAACCCCAATGTAAACACCTCTTTAACCCTAAAACCTCAATGTAAACCCCTCTTTAACCCACAAACCTCAATGTAAACCCCTCTTTAACCCACAAACGCCAATGTAAACACCTCTTTAACCCACAAACCCCAATGTAAACCCCTCTTTAACCCACAAACCCCAATGTAAACACCTCTTTAACCCACAAACCCCAATGTAAACCCCTCTTTAACCCACAAACCCCAATGTAAACACCTCTTTAACCCACAAACCCCAATGTAAACCCCTCTTTAACCCACAAACCCCAATGTAAACCCCTCTTTAACCCACAAACCCCAATGTAAACCCCTCTTTAACCCACAAACCCCAATGTAAACCCCTCTTTAACCCACAAACCCCAATGTAAACCCCTCTTTAACCCACAAACCCCAATGTAAACAGCTCTTTAACCCACAAACCCCAATGTAAACAGCTCTTTAACTCACAAACTCCAATGTAAACCCCTTTTTAACCCACAAACCCCAATGTAAACAGCTCTTTAACTCACAAACTCCAATGTAAACCCCTCTTTAACCCACAACCCCTCTTTAACCCACAAACCCCAATGTAAACCCCTCTTTAACCCACAAACACCAATGTAAACCCCTCTTTAACCCACAAACACCAATGTAAACCCCTCTTTAACCCACAAACCCCAATGTAAACCCCTCTTTAACCCACAAACCCCAATGTAAACCCCTCTTTAACCCACAAACCCCAATGCAAACCCCTCTTTAACCCACAAACCCCAATGTAAACCCCTCTTTAACCCACAAACCCCAATGTAAACCCCTCTTTAACCCACAAACCCCTCTTTAACCCACAAACACCAATGTAAACCCCTCTTTAACCCACAAACCCCAATGTAAACCCCTCTTTAACCCACAAACACCAATGTAAACCCCTCTTTAACCCACAAACCCCAATGTAAACCCCCATCACCCCTAGATCCCATCAACTGCTGTGGAGATGCCGGGGTCTGGTACGGGGTCCTTCCACGAATTCTCCTCATTTGACCTCCAGTTTGGGGTCGACGACCACCCAAACGCCCCTGAATTCGACCCAAACAGTCAAAGCCAAAACAACATCTACAACCAAAGGTGGGAAGATATTGAGATGATACGACTATTAGTGATTGTTTAAAGACGAACACAGAATTGTGAAGATTTTTCCCGAAGAAAATTAAATTGTTCCATGCTTTTTAACAGAATTAAACCTTTTTTATACAGAATAAAACCCAAATACAGAACTAACACTTAACAATTGCTATTTTTTGTGTTGATACAAACCAGTGGCGCCGAGTGAGGGTGTTCAGAGTGTGAAATCACACTCTAGAATTTTCGCTTTGTGTAAACACACTCTAGAAAATTCGTCCAAGTTTGTTCTTTTAAAGTAAAATTGATGGAAAAAATGTTGCGCGCTCCGGTAAAAACGTATTTTTAGTTAGCGCATTGCACAACGAAAATATGAAATTAAGGCACTATAAGCAAAAAACGCCGTAGGAAATCGCATAAACCTAATATAATCAGTACTACATAATCGCAAAATCCGTATATAATTTTATTCTAATTTGGGCGACGCCGCTAAAGTGCGTTGGACACAAGCCAATTGCGCATTAGTAGTCTGTAAACTAAGGCACACAGCCAAGTAAACTCAATATTTATTTTACATGAAAATTGAACACATCAATAGCTACAAAAAAATACAAATCTTGAATCAACGTCAGTGTTAGAGTAGTGGACACCGTCACCTGGTATAGACAAGATAATTATTTGAAATATGATAGGGCTACAGGTTAAAACAACAAAATATAATAATACCGATTGAAGAAATACATGCGATTGCCAGACACGCGCTCGTATATTCATCTAATTAAATTTGCCGATTTGTCAACTCAGCAAATCGGGGCGCAAGGATCAAAGCGACGTAGTCTCTCGGAGATTTGATTGACAGCTGGCTGCTAGCGTATTTAAATTTTGGGTTTCGAGTTTTGTGTTTAAACGTTGTAACTTGATAAAATTTTATTAAAACTGCAGCTGTGCGCTTGGAAACTTTATTTCCTTTACTTTTTGACAGTTTTTGTTTTAATCCGGAGTTTTTTAAATTAGTACCCATATGCAGCAAATGATCTGAACCACCATGGCAATCCTTTTGCCGTGGACTTTGGTTAATTTGCCGGGTCCACAGTAAACGGAAAAAAATTCGAGGACTGTAAGTTTATGTAATATTAGAATACAATATAATAAAAGCATGTTTTGTTTTAACCAACAATTCAAATACTAAAACGATCTGTATTATTAAGCCACATCAGCAAATTATAAAGCGAATGTTGTTTGTTAAGATAAAATAAATTGGTAAAGAAAGCTAAAATACGGTTCCGAAGATGATAAAAAACTACGAAATTGCAGCCAGGTATTAGCGCATTTTTTAAGTCTATATCCAGCGTATAGTTAGTTCTAACTCGATCGAAAGTTTTACTTTGTCCAACACAGTTGAAAATCCATAGGAGTTGGATACGCCATGTTCTTCCACTGCACGTGCGCAAAGTTGATAGAGAATACTCTACATTTCCCACCTTTTTCCCAGTCTTAACTCTTTGTTCAGGATGTATATAACCCTGCCTAGCACAACATGTGAATCCGAAAGAATGTTTAGCGTTCTGTCGACGCGTGAAATCGTATTTACGTTCGACTTATTTGCGCTTGTCTTGAATTACGACCAGATAAAGGATATTGTTATAATTCGTTTCACTTCTTTCATTAATGACGTTGGTTAAACACGCTCTTTGCGAAACGCCCGCCGGTGCAGTCTAATGGTTCGTCTTTAATGTGACGTCATACATAAGAGTATTTTACGTTCACACTCTAGATTTTAGAAAGTTCGGCGCTTCTGATACAAACAGCTGAGATCCCCTTTTTAGATGTTTAAAATAAACCTAAATTTCGCTACATATCTGTAATTTCACGTTTTTTTGCATTTATAGCATTTAGTCGAGTGACACAATTGTGGCATGCCAGAGTGTAAATACTTGTTCAAACTCTTATATGTAGCAATAAGCAGCACATACCAATGATTTGACCGATAAAAAATACCCATGATAGCATAATGGTAAAACATTACAAATTATACGTAGCAATAAGCAGCACATACCAGTGATTCGAAAACATTACAATCCTATATTTAGCAATATGCAGTAAACATACTAGTGATTTAAAAAAAAACCATTACAATTCTAATTATGTCCACCCCTGATTTGCCTGTATTGTTAACCCACTTGTCCATACAGTGCACCAACATCGCAAACCACTATGATGAACCACATGACGACCAACAGCATGCAGGATTCCTCTATGTTCTCAAACCAAATCAATTCTTCGCAGCAGGTGAACCTCTATTGTTTTACTTGGGCATTAAACTTATTAAGCGCTCGATACAGTAGCAATAAAATTAATGAGAGCCATATTGGAAAGACGAAAGAGCCGCAGGTTGCCGACCCTGTATTAAGAGAGCATGCTGAATACAATTAAAATGAATATAAGTGTTCAAGCACAAAGATGTTAATTTTTGTTGTTTTAATGACTGTATGAGCACTTTTATGAAATTGAAAGTTCAATTTTTGGATCTTTGTTTCTAAATGATGGGTGACCATTTTTGCTCTGTTGATGGGTGATCATTTTTGCATGTTGATTGATGCTTTTTTGGTCTTTTGTAATGAACCATTTTGCTCTTAGATTGAAAACCAAGTCTTACCAAGGTCTTCCTACCAAAGTCTGCAGCCGGAATTATCTCAGACCATGAACCAGGTGGGTAAAACTTCATCGAATTGGTTGTAGTTTCTGTGCTGTATGTTGGTGGGTAGGTGTTCAGTTAAAATAAAATAAAAATGTTCAGTTAAAATAAAAAAAAAGTGTTTAGTTAAAAAAAAAAAAGTGTTCAGTTAAAATAAAAAAAAAAGTGTTCAGTTAAAATAAAAAAAAAGTGTTCAGTTAAAAAAAAAAAAAAATTTCAGTTAAAATAAAAAAAAGTGTTCAGTAAAAATAAAAAAAAAAGTGTTCAGTTAAAATAAAAAAAAGGTGTTCAGTTAAAAAAAATGCAAAAATGTTCAACTGGTCGTTGTTTTTTTCAGATACGTATTGCTTTTTGTTATTCTGCAAATCGTTTTAGTAGCAGTTCCGCTAATTAGGATTTTAACCAAGTGTATTAAGTTAGATTTTACATCACCGTAACCTAAAAGAAACACCAAATGTAATTGTAACCTAAAAGTATAAAGTTAACCAACTGTATAACCTAAACCAAGTGTAACCTTACCAAGTGTAACCTAAAAGTATAAAGTTTAATTTCACATCTCCGAAATCTAAAAGACACACCAATCGGTTTAATCACTTCTTAATTTTTTAGTATCTATCCCTGGTGCTGTATTAAACATGAAAGTATTTTAGGCTAATGCTACATGTCTAAGTTTGCAAGATTACGTGACACCCAAATAACGTAACTATGTATTTAGATGGG